>ML996262.1:0-71135 GCA_010093805.1 Polyplosphaeria fusca | reverse complement strand
AGTGTGGTGTAGGTGTGATGAGATGTATGTAGGAGGGATGGCTGGCGAGCAGCCTTATGTACATGATGATAGGTCACGAGGTAACCATGTGTCCTGGACTTACAAATATACATGCCATCCTCGCAGGCAGATCAGTCAATCACTCATACACTTAACTTCTGATTGCCAGATACATTGATACCATTACCTAGTGACAAAGCCTAATTTGACGCGGATACCGATGCCGTAGCGATGGGAAAGGTGAGTAGGCAGGGCAGGATCGAATCACTCGGCAGCGACTTCTTATTCTCCATACGCAGCGCTCGTGACCGCATCTTCAGGGCGCTCCCATTTCGAGGAGTCTAACGCAGCTGATGAGACTACTGTTCTTTTGATGTGAGGCCTCAAAGACTCGACGCGGACACACGTGATGTAGGGACTACGCTAGTTCACCGCTCACCCTCGGCTAACCTTGAGACACTCAACCCTCGATCTTGTCTTCCATGCCGTGTCACATCAACGCCAACACTGAATCCCTCTTCTTACTTGCCAATGGTTTCGGGCACAAATGCACGTCGTTTGCGACGCCACACGCAATCAATGCTGACAATGCACAGGATTTGAACACGCCCCCGTTAGTTTCATTGGCCGCTGGGGGCACGGCAGGTGCCATCGAGGCCTTCACATCCGTTCGTCTGCTCTGTTCTATGAGCGCAGCTAGCAAGGCTGATATAAAGTGCAGTATCCCCTAGAATTCGCCAAAACTCGAGTCCAGCTTCGGCAGCAGAAAGGCGTCCCCACTCCGCGAAACCCCTTCTTGGTCGTCACGAGGGTCTATCAGAAGGAGGGAATTCGTGCGCTGTATAAGGGATGCGCTGCGCTCGTTGTCGTACGTTCCACCAACCTGGCATCTCTTCCCTCCCCGGTCGTCCGGACTGGTCCCACGTCCTCGGAGCTGCTTTTCCGGCAACCGATCTGCGCCCGTCCAGCTTTGCAATTGCATCTGACGAGAGACTATCTTAGGGGTCCGTAGCGAAAGATGGTGTCCGCTTCCTGTTCTTCGATCAAATCAAGCATGCCTTTGCTGACCCTGAAACCGGCACGTTGTCGCCGCTCCGCAATCTCGCCGCTGGAATGACAGCAGGCGTGGTTGCGTCTATTGCAGCCGTGACGCCCACGGAGCGCATTAAAACTGCCATGATCGATGATGCTAGGAATGACAAGATTTTTCGCTCGGGCTTCCACGCAACCACGACCATCTGGAAGCAACACGGTATTAAAGGCCTCTACCGTGGTTTCGCTGGTACCACGCTCAAGCAAGCTTCGGCAACAGCGTTTCGCATGGGAACTTACAACACACTAAAGGATTTTGAAAAGAGCAAGAAAATCGAACAGAGCACGTTGGTAAACTTCGCCAATGGGTCTGTCGCTGGTGTTGTTACCACGCTCTGCACCCAACCCTTTGACGTCATCAAGACGAGATCCCAGAGTGCACGCGGCGCAAGCACGGCCGAGGCGGTCAAATCCGTCCTCCTAGATTTCGGAGTTAGAGGATTCTGGAAAGGGACTACTCTGAGACTCGGACGGACCGTTTTCAGCGGCGGTATCTTGTTCACAAGCTACGAGATCGCGGTCAAGCTCATCAACCCTTTCTATTCGGGTATCACGCATTCAATAGGCGCTGAAGCATCATAGAATAGGTTCTAGCTCGTTGAATTGCCATCTTTGCTCGACATGTCTTGGTTGTATTTTGTTTATGTATTGACCTCGTACTCATCAATAACGCTGACCGGTTTGACGAAGCGCCCAAGAGGCTTGTAATTGAGATGATCTAGTCCAAACGCTTTTGGTCCGCCAATCTCGATACCTCTTGGGCTCGTCCATCGCTCGCTGGCGGTGATTCCGACCACAATCACCAGCAAACCATATCTGTATTCGGGAGTTCCGATGTTCTCCCCATTTTGCGCATCTATGACCGATATCAAGTCTGGGACTATTGCCAGAACGTCCTCATTTTGTTCATGACCAAGGACTTCCTTTTGGTTTTCTGGTATCCGAATCGCGGCGATGTTTTCATTCTTGAATGGTATTTTGATTCTACCAGAAAAGGAAGCGTCGGAACGGCCGGATGAATTGCTGGCATCTGCACCCTCGATAATGACTTCTCCGTACACATGGCCCATATTCAACGTCCTCTCCACGCCGACGATCTTTCCCTTGAAGAGGACTTGTGCAGTTTCTGGTCCACCAACAGAGTCTATGATGGACTCTGCAACGCTGTCGATCCTGTTCTCTTTCCTCGCCCTTACTACCTCTCGTCCGATTCGCCAACTCAGACTAATTGTGTGTTCAACCGCCCATCTCTTGGTTTCAGCACCTGTCACGGGGGCATCTGCGCATCCGACGCTGCTCCCCATCTGACTTAGTGCGGCTCGAATGACCTGTTCGACCTTCAAGTCGCTGGTAGATCTCGGCATGTAAAGTACGTTTCCGTTTCCATCCGCGATAGACACTGGACTGAAGACGATGTCTCTTTCGCGGAAGACAACCGGGGTTGTTTGCCATTTGGTGGGATACGCACGGCCCATCCAATCACCGTCGACCGTAGGGACATTCATGTTGTCTGAAGCACCCAGTATCATTCCCTGGAGGCCGTTGCCGCCACCGATCTCAAGGGCGATCATGTGTGTTGCCCGACCACCCTTGAACATGTTGTATAGTTCTTCTTGAGCTTGAATCATTCTTGCATCTTATTAGCAGTGCCACGTCGCATAAATAAAAGGAACTCACTCGTCGCCTGCCAGCTTCTCGATCCCCACGGTGGGCGAACCCGCGCCACCCCCAGACCCTATGAGATCGTCGTCGTTTAAATCGTCTGGACTGACCACTCGGATGACATTGCCTCTCCGCAGTTGACCGCGCATTCGCAGCATGCTGCCATAAGGGCTACCGCCACCGCCAGTCCCGAGAATGTAGCAGCCTATGGTGATCCATTCCAAGTCAGTCTCTGAGACGAACCAAGTCCTGTTTGAGACCTTGGGTTTGTATAGATCGATGTCAATGTCCGGCGCACTGTCAGTTTCGGGTGCCTGGTCTTCTGTACTCGTGGGAGCAATACCGCCCTCCATGACTTCGCTGACTGGCCCGTCGGAGTGCGCTTGGAGCTCGGAGAACTCATGCGACCGTGAATAATCGAAATCGCCGGCCGCTCGTACGATGAAACGCGTCTTGTTTGCAATATATTGCAGAGGTAGTGCCTCAACTTCGACTACCTCAACTGACACCGCGGACGCACCTGCGTTGATTGTCTTCTGTTTTACCTCTTCTGAGATGCTGGCCAACAGTTCCTTTGTTGTCATCTTTTCCGTCGACTTGACAGTATCAATGACTACACTGACTCTTGCCATCGCTGCACCTATCGCATTTGCGACGCCAGACCATTCAGGCTTGATGACCCGGCTTGCGCCTCTGAGCTCGACCGGACATACAACTGCCCCGCCTCCTACTAGCAAGACCGGGAGATCATCAGGCGAAGTCTTCATAGTGTCAATGACATGTTCCAACATTCTCTTTACTTCTGCCTTGAATTCGACAATGTCTTGATCATGGAGCACTCGTCGCACCTTTGCAGGCTCACCGATGTCGACGTCAGTCCCGGCAACGGTAAAATCGGTGGCGGTGGACACATCACCGCCAAATACAAGTGCCTTCTCGGGCAGTTTGTACCCTACCGAGTCCGGCCCCACTGTCAATTTTCCTTCAATTCTTCGAACCAGCGAGCCTCCGCCGAGGCCTATGCTCTTCACGTCTGGATACGAGAAGTTCATGCGCACTCCCGAGAGCTCCGAGTAGGCGGCTTGCTGCCTGGGGAACCCATTTGGAAGCAGCAGGCCTACATCGGTCGTCGTCCCACCGACATCAACGACCATCATGGCCTCGCCCTTTTCTTGCTTGCCGACGAGGAAAGCAGCGCCGCGCATACTGTTTGTAGGGCCGGAGTTGAATGTTCGAATTGGAAGGCGGCTCGCAGAATCACCGCTAAGAATGGTCCCATCGTTCTGCGTGATAAAGACGGGGCAGTGCAGGCCCATTTCTTTGATGGGTGCCTGGAAAGAGGCGATTGTCTTGCGTGCGAAGGACAAGATGGACGCATTCAGAAGTGCCGCGTTTTCACGCTCCAGAAAGCCGAGATTGGCGACTTGTTTGCTCAGGACAATGTCGACGCCAGGTATTTCGCGCTGGATGATGGCGGCAGCGTGCTCCTCCTGTTGCTCCAGCGTGTCGATGGGCGAGAAGACGGCGTTTACGACGACGGCTCGAATGCCTTTCGACTTGATGATGTCGGCCTGTTCCCTGATCTGGCCCTCGTCGATGGTGTCGATCAAACTGCCGTCCACCTCCAGCCCGCCCCTGACATGCGCCCAATGGCCAAGGATGAGCGTCCTCAGCGACGGCGGCCAATCGACGCACGGCGGCGCGTGTTTACCGAAAGGACCACTCAGGCGAAGGACAGCAACACGCGACAGGCGACTGCGGTCGCGCGTCACGACGGCATTCACGAAATGTGTGGTACCAATGGTGACGCTGGCGACGGAGGATGCATGCACATGTGCGGACTTGAACATGGTTGTGATGGCGGACGCGATGCCATGGCTGGGGTCGAGAGTCGTGGGGGACTTGTGCCTGAGACGTGTGAGCGAATGATTTGGGAGGACAGGCAGGAGGACAAGCAGAAGGACAGAGCACGAGATATTCCTGCGTCCTCTGCACTGCAATCTCTAGGGCGATAGAGCCGTCTCCATGCACCGGTCAAGACGCCTCGCCGGGCAGGGCCGTAGTCACGTGCGGCGACCTAGAGACTGCGACGTACCACGCTACGATGCCTCGATCTGCCTCTGCCGAGCGCGTCGGATCGATGATGACGCCGTCCGTGTTGGTCCTGGTCTCCTGTTCAGTATGGGAAGCTCGAGCAAAGACGTCGACGCCTGCTCACCCTCCAACATCGACTCCGATGCGTAGCCGTGGCGGTGGAGCGGCCATGACGAGGTAACGCGGCGGGGACAATGGACAGAGGACAGAAGGACAGTGGACAGAGGACAGTGGATAGTGGACGGTCCTCTGTCCCCCGTGTGTCCCTCGTGCAGATGGCCGGCTTGTTCCTCGCTCTTGCCAGCGCCGAGATCAGATAAGATGGAAGGGGCAACCCGACCTCCGAGCACCGGACGGCCAAGGCCCGAGGCCCTCTCCCATGCACCAACCCATGCCATACCCATGCAACCCCTCTCCCCTCTGCGTAACCCGCCATCTTCGCCTATCAGCCGTCGAAATGGCCGTAATCGTATGCTATCGAGTCAGGCCATGTCCCATCCGTCAAAGCCAGCGACAGCTCACCATCGCGCCCTCTCCACCGTTGCTCTCCACCCCCTCCGTCTACCACTTCAATCGCCATGTCAGCCCTTCGAAAACGCGCCGTCTGGGCCGAGCGCCAGATCCGGCTGAAGGGCGATGAATCGCGGCACGAGCAGACGGATGCGTGGAGCAACCGCGACCTGATTCCCCTTCCGCCAGAGAGACGCACATGGGGATGGTTCCATTTCTTTGGCTTCTGGGCCATCAGCAGCCTAAACATTGCGAATTGGCAGACGCCGAGCACCTTCCTGAGTATGCTGCATGTCGAATTGCCATGGCCTTGGACTGACCCAGGGCAGCCCAGGGCCTCTCCGTCCGACAGGCAATGGCCATCATCGTCATCGGTCGAACGCTTATCGCTCTCTTCTCAACTCTCATTGCGTGGTGTGGCCTGAAGTGGCACATTGGCTTCACCGTTCAGAACCGCTTCACGTGGGGAATGAGAGCTAGTTATATCCCCCTGCTCCAGCGCGTCCTCCTCAACTTCATCTGGAACGCTGTGCAATGTTAGTCCAAGTCAACTCTGCCGCGTCCAAACCCTGTACTGACCATCGACGAGGCTGGAACGGCGGTCGTCTGATCGCCGTGTGCATAACATGCATTTGGCCATCATTCGCACGCATAGAGAACACCTTCGGGCCAAACATGCCCACGACAACTTACGAGTTCGTGGGTTTCGTTGTGTTTTGGTTCCTGTCCACTCCTTTTCTGTGGCTGCGACCTGAGAAGTTCAAAATCCCCTTCCAAATCGTTTGCCTTTGGTGTGGCGTCGGCATGCTCGCTTGGATGACATGGGCTCTTGCTGTCGCCAAAGGAGTCGGTCCTCTCTGGAACACTGGACAGAACATTCCTGGTGGTAGCCCCTGGGGCGCATCGTGGCTCATCATGGCAGGCATTAATCAACAAATTGGCAGTCTAGCTGCTGGCATTACGAACGGCAGCGATTTTTCGAGGTATGCGAGAGGACGCAAACACTACATCATTGGCACCGTACTTTCTTGCATGATCGCTGGTGTCATGGTATCTTTCATCGGTCTCGTCACGGCGTCCGCGGCGCAGAAGATCTATGGAGAGGTTTTTTGGAATCCTCCGGATCTGCTTATGGTGATGATTGACAACGGCAACGCTTCGTCCAAGGCCCGCGCCGGTGTCTTCTTTTTGTCAGCTGGTTTTGCGTTCACAGCCATGTTCGAAAACATCTGTGGCAATGCCGTGGCAGGAGGTATCGACCTGGCTGGTCTCTTCCCGCGATACATCAATATCCGTAGAGGTGCCATCATCACGTTCGTTGCTGCCTGGGTTGTGCAGCCGTGGCAGCTTATCAACCGAGCTACGACGTTCATTCAGGTTTTGTCATCTTTCTCCGTCTTTCTGGCACCCATCATGGGAATGATGGCTTGCGACTACTACCTCCTGAGGAAGCGAAAGATCCGTTTGAGCCATCTGTATCGCACCCGTGACACCGACTATTGGTTCTGGAAGGGTATGAACTGGAGGGCTATACCAGCATGGACTTGTGGATGGGCTCCTACTATCGGCGGTCTCGTCGTTACCGTTCGCATGGACCCAAACCCCCCAAGAGCTCTCATTCAGTTATACTTCATGGCGTTTTTGATCGGTAGGTATACCTTTGATACTAAAAGAACGATCTACTAACAATAGTCTAGGTTTCTTCATCTCCGCAACCATATTCTACGCCTTAAATGTGATATTTCCAATCTTCGAGATGGACGTGTTTGACGAGACAGACATTTTTGGAACATTCACTCCCACCGAAGCAGCCAAAATCGGAATCGTACCACTAGAGAGCACCGACGGCTTCGGTATGGGAGTCGATGGATCGGAGAATAGGCACTCATCCGAGCACGTAAAGGTAGACGGCAGTGGGGGGAAAGCGTGAGACTATTGAATTGGAAGCTAAATAGATCTAGATCTGGATAGTGCGCATCCTGAATTTCTAGTCTGTGCGTCGGCTCTCTTCAGACCTTTGATTCCATTTCTATGAGACCGCTCGGAGCTCCGAACATGACTGAAGCCGCCCATCGTTCGTTTTCACCAGCCAGCTAAACACGCCGACAGGCAGTCGGAAGTCATGACTAGTACCCGAGATCTATGCGAGTGGCCAGTCGCAGAGCGCCCTGTACGATTCGCGGCTTGGTGTGGCTGGGTGGGGCGGAAACAATCAAATCTCCACGTCCACCAGGATCGCAGCAGGCTGACCCCGACATCTCACGCAATGTTCAACACGTGCCTTTTTCACACTGCATGCGACGGCATATGGTATAGTGGCTCATCATCGTTCCAAATAATCATCTTCATTCGATCCACTGCCTCCATCCTCCATCTTACTCTGGGATTCGGCCGACCTCGACAAATACTCAAATCGACATCTTGGCGTGCTGATTCAGGCGGAAAGGCCACTGGCTGGCTTCTTGCTAGCTCGCGCTAAGTCCAACCCGACTGCGTCCATCCAACAGTGGAGCAGCTGTTTGCACTTGGGCACTCGCTCTTCGCTCCCAACCCTCGATTATTGGTGACATAACTATGGGCAATGGTGCTTACACAATGAGGCTGAGAGCACGGCATGATCATGAGCACGACTGGGGCATTTTGTCATTGGGGACCTGTTCACCGACTTGGCGACCCAATTCCAACCGACAGCAGGCGAGTATAAAGGTGTTATGTTCCGTTGGCTGGAAACAATGGTAATCAGCTTTCATTCAGTGCTGACTCTATACTTGGGCTTTCTTCTTCGCCATGTCGTCCTTCTCAAGCTTCGCGCTTCTTGCCACGCTCTCTCTGTCATCTCTAGTAGCTGGCGTACCCTCAAACACCCCAGCCAACTGCGAGATTGCTCCTCCCACTTCTACTTTTGTTACACCAAAGAACGGCGACTGTAAAGACTATACGATCACAGACAAGGTCACGTCGGAGAATCTCATCTGGGCCCAACCGAAGTTCAAGGACAATTATGATGTTGCTGCATGGCTCTTCAACGAGACGAGAAAAGATTCTAGACAAGTCTTTCATCCATTCGCTGATCCCGAGAACGTTACGGCCGAATATACGCTTGCTGGTACTTTCTGCAAGCCTAAGAAGATGAACGGCAACGAGACGACTGTGCTACTTGCCACGCATGGGCTGGGTTATGACCGTCGTTACTGGTCGAGCTCGTACAAGCCTGATGAATACAATTTTGTTCAGTACGCACTTGACCAGGGCTACTCTGTGTTCTACTATGACCGTCTTGGTACAGGGAAGAGTGATAAGTACGGAACCCCTAACACATCACTGCGCACGAATGTAACATTTTTAGACCCTCTGGTTTTGTGAACCAAGCTAGCATCCAAGCCGAGCAACTCACCGCCCTCGCCAAATCTATCCGCGCTGGAAAATACACTAGCGATATCAAAGCTGAGAAGATTGTCCTCGTCGGCCACTCGTATGGCTCCTATCTTTCAACTGCTGTCATAGTAAATGAACCCGACCTCGCCGAAGGTATATCAACTCCACCCACTGCTCTCGCAGCACTACTGACAAGATGACAGGTATCGTTCTCACCGGCCTTGCCTTCCCAACCAAAAACGACACCGCCTCCGGCTTCGTCCAACCCTTTGTCAACACAATCTTTGCAAACCGCATCGGCTCGACCCTCTCCCCCGCCTTCTCCGACCGCGACACGGGCTATATTGGCTTCGGCGACATCTTCGCCCACGTGCACGCCTTCTTCCACCAGCCCAACTACGAGACCCAGGCCGCGGAATACGCACAATCCATCTCGCAACCTGGCACCGTGCTGGAATTCGCCACCTTGGCCACGCTGTCTCAAAGCGCACAGGCTTACAAGGGCGATGTGCTGGTGACGACGGGAGAATTCGATATTCTGATCTGCAGTGGGGAGTGCTACAGTACGTACGCGCCCAAAGCCGCGAAGAAGGAGGTCTTTACGGGAGCGAATAGGGTAGAGACGTACATATTGCCGGGGGCGGGGCATGGGGTGAACTTTGCGAAGAACGCGATGGTCGCGTACAAGGTCATTGGAACGTTCCTGGGGAAGATCTAGATTGCGACTCTTTCCTGAATTATGATGATTTGGGAGCGATGTAAGTCTTGGTAGATCGGGTTGACTCTTTCACTTTGCTAGTCCCTCCTTTCTGATACTTTAATAAGCAATGGCGGTTTGTCCCATAGACTATCCAACTTTGAATCTCGGTGCAAATCCATATCTGTGTTTACCAGCTCCAAGTCAAGTTTCCAAAACACCTTGCAAAGAATGGTGTTCATCTCCATCCACGCGAGATTCTGGCCGAGGCAGCCTCGCGGCCCAAGACTGAACGGCTGGCTCGCTTCTAAGATGTCCTTGCCCTTGCTCGATCGTTCCCAACGCTCAGGCTTGAACTTCATTGGCTCGTCGAAATATAGAGGCGAGAGTGCAGTAGCCAGCGGCTGCGTAGTCACGTAGGTACCGCCAGGAACGAAAAAACCGTCCACCGTATCCCCACCCTCGGGTACCAGCCTGTTCAGAGCTCCCGGCACTGGCGGCAAGATTCTCATCGATTCTTGGATAATTGAGCGCAGCATTTCAACTTTGGCTGCTTCAAGTGCGTTGATCTTGTCGTACGACGAGAAGTGGCTGCGAATGGTAGTGGTCAGGCGGGAGTACAATGAAGGGTCGCGAAGGACATAGTTGAAGACGGTGCCCATCGTCGTATTGGAGGTATCGGAGCCAGCAATCAGTATCTCGCAGACATGGGTAGCGAGTTGGATGTCCGGCAGTCGAGTGTTTGGGGGAAGATTCTCTTGTAGGCGAGTTAGGATGTCGGGACGCGTGGTGGGATTCGCGATGCGCCTGTCAATGTAAGATAAAGGCCAGGTGAAGGGATTATGCGGGTGCACCTACTCACGTACGATGCTGAGAGCAAATTCCTCGTGCATCGCACTGCCTCGGAGCAGTTTCAAGAGCTTTCGCGCAAAGAACAGGGCGAAAACCTTTCCGAGATAGGGGAAGCGGGTCATTGTATCGATCAAAGAGAGCTGTTTCATCGCTTCCACCACAAATTTCAAGCTTGGATGCTGACCACCTGTTCCATTTCAGCACATTTCCGAGCCCATGTTTCAGAGAACACTCATCTTACCATTCTTCAATGCATCGAACCCTCGTCCAAATGCCAAACTCCCTGTAACGTCAAACATGCAGCACCGCAACCACCACTCAAAGTCCACCACCTTCCCCTCTGCCCCCATGTTCCCAACTATCTTGACAAACTCATCAACAATTTCTGCCACCAAACCCTCTTGCTCTCTCAAAGCGCGCTCTGAGAAGGCATGACTCAAGTGTCGCCGCATTTGCGCATGCTCAGCCGGATCCCGCGCCGTGATGATTCCATGCACACCGTAGCTGCTAAATGCACTGCCGTCATAGAATCTGGACTTGGGAAAGGTGGAGTGGGGAGCAGTGCGGAAGCCATAGATGTCTCGGAAGGATTGAGGCGTCGCAAAGGAGAGCTCGTCGGGGGCAATGCGAACCACGGGGCCATATCTGGAAGAGATGTTAAGCGTGTGAACGGGTCGAAGGGGAGCTTGGGACGACCGTACTTTTCGTGTAGGTCCTTGATGATAAAGTCGCGACGACCGCCGTTGAACCAGTACGAGTAAGGTGCATTGCTTATACCGCAGAGGAAGGGGCCGGGGAACTTGCGCAAGGGATGCGTTAAGATGGCGTAGATTTTACGGGCGATGAAGAAAGCTGTCTGTGGCGGGTGAGTTCTGTGCAAGTGTTCTCGGGAGGATGTGCCCACCAAGGAGGCTACTGCGACCTTTGCGAGATCTGATACCGGGACTCCTAACGGCGTCATGGCGTCTGAGTTGAACAAGGTCGTCTCGCCTCACGCTGGGATCCTGCATTTCTTTATACCCCCCGGCGCTGCACGACAGGAAGCTTTACATTTCCCTTGAATTCATTCACCGCCTGATGCACTTGCAGGCATGTGATGATTAGACGCGCTCTTTGTAGTTTCAAAAACCGTAAATGTTCCCGCATTCGTGCTTAGCACAGTCTGCCTTCGGTGGATGTTCGTTGACCACGCGAGCTTTTTAGCCACTGTATCGTCCAATCTAGAGTCGCCATACTCCGCTGAGTTTCCTAAAGAGGTAGCACTGTGGAGAGTACAGGGAAGGTTTCCTTGGTGAGACTTATCCCTGTTGCGCGTTGCTGACTCTTCGCACTCCGATTTGCCTCACGTCTTGCGCTGATTCTACAAGACCGGCCGGAGCATGAGTTAATAATCGAGGGTTATTAATATACTCCCCAGCGGCTCTGTTAATAACATAGAGATGGGAAAATGCAGGTGCGATGTCGACCACAGCTCTTCCCATTCTGTCATAGCCCATCCTTTCTTTGGGCACGTGATTTTCTCCTGTCCCTTATGCGACGTCCAACGTCGATAGAGCGAGGCGACTTGTCCTAATTAAACTTTCTGCCAATTGTCTTACCATTATACTAGGAGTATTTTAGCGCACACAATGTCACTGATCCTTACGAAATTACATGTTTAATAGATATGATAGCACACCGTGCTGGTCTACTTTGCGAGAAAACGATTATGTTGGAAATGATGGGGTTGATTGATTCATTCAATAGTACTTTCCGAGTGTCTTATATACAGATGAAGTGGCGATGATTGATAATCTAAAGATTGTAGAGGTATACTCTGGAACCTTCTCGAGTCGACCACTGTCACGTGATTTATCCAACAGATTAAGATTGATCGCGTGGCCGATCCGAGTCTAGTCTAGATCATGCTCTTCGATTGCTCCTTCTCCCTCAAATGACGCACCATGGTCAGTGCATTCTCCATGCTCCTCTTTGTGACATCAAAATAGACATGTGAGAACTCGCTGCTCGCCTGGCCGCTGATAGTACGTGCCTGGATGCCGTGGCTGATTACGCCGCCCTTTACAATGTCAGCAACCGTTCATGAAAATGTTCCATGAAACCTGCTAGTGCTCGAACCAAAACATGTACGTACCCTCATGAGATGAAAAACCTTTGCATTCTCCCACTCGTCCTGCCTCGGGTCCCATTTCATTATGCGGCTGTACTCATCCATCAGCTCGTCCATGCTAGGCAGGCCGTTCGCCCTCTGATTCTCCGGATCGTACACCTCGCCACCCTGGTCATCTCGCGCGTGCCCGCCCCCAGCCCCGCCGACGCCGCTCTTGTTTGCGCGATTCCAGTACGGCCCGACGACGTAAACGGCGTCCATGAGCGGGTGGCCGATGGTGCTCAGCTCCCAGTCCAGGAGCGCAATAACGCGCGGCTCGGTGGGATGTAAAATCACGTTGTCGAACTTGTAGTCACCGTGCACTATGCTCGCGCGGTCCGTGGGGACGTGCCTGCGCACAAAGTCGACAATCTCGTCGAAGTTCTCGTGGGCTCGGCCGAGCGGCTTGCCTGTCTTGATATCCTTGACATGGGATTGCTGGGCCTCGATGCGCGAGAAGGTGTTGCAGTGGCGGGTGTAGAAGCCCGTCTTTTTTCCAAAGCCCTCGAGACCGATCGAGTCTGGGTCAATGGAGTGGAGCCAGGCGAGGGTGGAGACAACAGAGAACCATGCGGCGCGTCGTTGGGTGGCTGGAAGTGTTTTGAGATCCGGATCAGTTATTATACGGCCTTTGACGAATTCCATGACCTGCAAAGTCAGGACAATAGTGAATCACGTGACAGATACCTACATAGAAATGTGTTCCGATGATGTTGGTATCTGTACATAGGCAATAAACTTTCGGGACAGGGAAGCCTTCGACCGTGCCCAATGCCTTGATCACTCTGTACTCGCGGTCCACCTGGTGTGCAACCGGCGAGATGATGGTGCCCGAAGGCTTTTTCCGCAAGATGAACCTTGCACCCGCCGCATCATCGACAAAATACGTCGGATTGCTCTGTCCATATCCAATTTTGGTTGAGACGACGGGCAGATTCAGGTTTGGGAGATGGTCGATGAGATACCTCCCCAGCGCGTCATCGTCAAGGTCGTGGCGTGTCTTCTCCTTCGTTGCGCCAGACATGGTGGGCGCTTCGCTGTGCCGGCTGCGTTATGTAGAAACGACCGGGAGAATATGTATGAGATTTCATCTTGGAGGATGCGCGAGGTTGCTTTGTGTCAGTGCGAGTAAGCTGGTGCGAGGGGAAGATGTTAGCCTCGGCGAATTGTGGGAAAGGCACCAGAAAGCTTGGCTCGGCGGGGTGGACGTCGAGATTCAAACCTAAGTCTCTACGTTTACGTCCGCAGGGCCGTGCGATTCTAAGTTGTTAATACCTAATAAAAAAGTGAATTTATCAAATTGGCATGAGCGAGTAAGGAAATGTTGCTGGCCCTCATCAGAGCCTATGTACACCCAATGTGTTTGTCTAACTTCGAGCATCCTGAATGGTTCTTATGTCGGAGCATTCAGATAGCACTCAATAGATCTTCTTCAGTATTGAAACTAGCTTCAAATTTCGAAGGTTGCCAAAGGAAGGATTTGTAGTACGTACACTGACCGCGCCAAGACTACAAAAACCATATCTGCCACTTCATTACTCTCTCTTCTTGTCCGCAAAGTCTGCTTGTATCATTCGCTTGCTGGTGCAATTCCTTCCCCTCCAGTCAGTGGCACGCATAATCTGCCTCTTTGGCAATGACCCAATCACCCACTCCCTCCCCATCTCGTCCCCCTTTCAGCTTCCACCAGTGCAGGCTGCAACCTCGAAGAACAATCTACCAACCATCAGAACTATCCGCGTTTTAACTCGGAGCTACATCGATGCTTACCTCTTTTCCCTTGACCAGACCCCTGATCTCGTCGTCTTCGCCAGCGACGACCTTGAGCGTCCATTCCCAGACACTGAATTCTTTCGTGCCATGCACGCCATGCGTCTCCATCATCAACGACGACGAAGTGTCGTACGTGGACTTTAGGAAGTCTCTGAACTGCTCATAGTTGAGCTTTGTGGCTTTCCAAGCTGAGGGGGTGAGTAATAGTTGCAATCACCGAACGACGGGAGCCTTACCATGGTCCGAGAAGGAGAGATCTCGGTCATAAAACTCGAGAATCTCGTCTACGTTGCCGGACTCGAAGAGTGCAGTCAGAGGGGCTTGTCGCTGCCAAAGGAAAGCTGTGAGATCTGTTGAAGCCATGCCGACTGCTCCTGTATACACATGTCGCACGAGCAGCTATGGAAGACGTTAAATACGTTGTGCTACTGCAAGAGCAGCTATAGCCTTTAGAATGTATTCAGCTGCTGACGTAGACTTGGCAGGGGTGGTGATGGCTTTGAACTCAACATCGCCAAGATCGGCGTGCGCAGCACTTTTCGCCGTTTCTGTCGCGATTTTGCGATGCAGGGGTTAAGCAGAACTGTTGGGGAATCGTAAAGTAGCGTGAAGAGTCATATCATTTTTGAGAATGCCTCATTAGAGATGTTGTTGCAGAGTCCAGGAGGTGCCTTGGGCGAGTCAGTCCGAAATGGAGGCTTGCTTCATCCTGACGTTGGTAACAAAGGTGATTGACTGTGTATAGTAGGGTACGAAGTGGTGCTTTCTAGGGACTCGTTGTCCTAGTGATCTCAAAGTCCGCCATGGTATCAGAGTTGAAATAATCTTGAACTGTCCGCTACAAAGAATTCATGATGACGCGGTTGTCCCAATGTCTTCAATATATTCCAACGTGGACACTGACTGACGGAAAGGCGATTGAATGCTAGAACAGGATGTTGAACTCAAAGTAGACAAGGGACAATAGGAAGATTCCATATAGATGCAACAAGCGGTTGCGATGGGTGTAAGCTCAAAGCTCGTTTGTGTTGCTTCTTGGGCTGTCCCACGAGCAAGAGGCTGGAAAGCGCTTGGTCAAGCTCTATCTTGAATACTTTCTGCACGTCGTGGATGGCTCTGCCGCCTGCCTGTCTCGAGCAGCGTAAAACTCGTACGTAAGTCTGAGATTCCATGTTAGCGCACGTGAAGCATCCCTCGACGCCGTTTCGTCATGCTCCCGTCTCCTCGCGCCCTACCCGCTTACCTGCTCCAAGTCAGCAAGCCCTCCCCCCTACACTTGCGCCATTTCGCACGTTCAGCCTTGCGCACCTGTCGTCGTGGCTCCTTGTTCGTTTGCAGCCCCACCTACCGCATGCGTCTTGCTCAGCGTCCAAAGGCAGCATCGTGAGCCGACGACGAAGCTTGGGCGGACGATCACAGGCGGTAAGCACACAGGCCGGTAGTTGAGCGTCGACAGGTGATATTCTCCGCCCACGCGTGCGGCAATGACCGTTTGGAGGGTGCGATCGGCCTCCCGGCTTACCGTCGGAGAATCAGCCTTGCCATGGACGCGTCGCATTGAGCTGCACGATAGATTGGGCGGGTGCGTGGTGCCGGCAGACACGGGGACGGGGACGGGGGTTGCAAGACGCGCGTGGCTGCAGTGAAGAGGGTGAGTAAGGATTTGGCTCTGGACGTGTGTGACTGCGGCGGGCGTCGCATGGGATAGATTGGGGAGCTCCAGGGGCTGCATCTGCGCGCTTGGCGTGAGCAGTGAGTCGATGGCATTTCTTGACTGATGTGTTCTCCCAGCGGGAGGCCTTGTGGTCGGTGTTGGTGGTTGAAATCTTCCCACGGGGGCCCTCTGCATGGCCAGCGCTTCGATACCGGTAAGCCTTGTGCGCTCGCCGAGTAACCGATCTCTCGGTCGGTACGGAGAAGTCGTACATGATCTCATTGCTGGGGGCCTCTTTCCTTCTCTTCTCTTCTTCCAATCCGGTTTGCGTGCCTCGCAAAGCAGGCTTGCGCATTCGTTGCTTGCACGGAGTAGAGGAAGGAGACGAGGGGCAGAAAGACAGCATTGCTTCTCCTCCTCCGCGAGTCAGGAGACATCTGAGGTGGGTCTGCGAGCGCCCCGAGGGAAAGGATGGGGAACGCCATGATCCAACCTCGCCTTACATGTCAACACTCCTCCTCGCGAGGGAGAAGCCACGTCTACAACGATCTTTGCATAGCTCCAAGTCTTTCTAGCACTCCTCTCTCATCATGTAGCCAGCCGCATTCTTACTACCCCTCCATCCACTCCACATCGTCCACGCCACCAAGCCCATGATTGCTTCTTCACCAAAAACATTGCCCCATCCGAACAAGCCGGCCAGCACCGAAGCTCTTCACAGGTTTCTAGGGGCATTTGGCAAGCCACATCCATTGACGTGTGGGCTAAATTCTCACATGCACCTACATACGGCTCACCTGTCTCGCCTCCGGGTCCGTCGCTCGCAGGTAGCCAATGGCGACAAGCTCTATAACTCTGACGTACGAAGCTCCTCCTGACAGCACACTGTGCGCGCACCCATCCCATGAGTGATGACGGCTGAGACTGACACAGAATGGGTGAAGCACGTGCCAGGCAGCTCAGACAGTGGAGCTCTGCTTTTTGTTGGGCACGACTCATGAATCATACATAGCCAAGTAATGTCAGTGAAGACGTGGAAAATGCATGGTCAAGGCAAATAAGGCGGTGGTGGTGATTGGATGATTGACCAGTCTGTCGAACACAACGACTGTAGTAAGAAAACTATGTAAGCTACGAGGAACCCTTCCTTCGAATAGCCCGAGTTAAATGGAGATACGTGGCGAAAAGAGACCAAAGCTCGACAGAGGGTAGATGAACGCCTTGCATCGTTGGACCATCCAACGAGCGAGAGGGGAGTCGCGGTGGAAAGCACAGTGTGGTATGAAAATCGCTGAGAAAACGCCTGGTATCCATGCCCGTCCCGAGTCCCAATGCTAAGCCTTCGTGAATCCGTGGGAGAAAATGTGGTATCGTGTCGAAGGTACTTCACTCCATGGCGGTGAACAGACACACCTGCCTGACCATCTGACTCGCGAGGAGGATCTCGCGGAACACCTGATCCACTCCGCCGGCAAAGTGAATCGTGTAGCTGTCCACCTTGCCCTTGCGCTTCTTCTCGCCCCAGACCAGCGGGCGGCTCGCCTTTGCGTCGTCCAGGCGCTTGCCTGTCCTGCTGCCTGGCTTGCTCCAGTCGCGCTGGAACTCGTACAGCGTCTCGGGCATGACGTCGTCATCCGGGTCGCCGGGCTTCCAGACGAAGCGGCGGCCGCCGTAGGTGAATCGGCGAGGGGACCAGGGCACCTTTTGCTGGCGGTCGGGGTACTCCTTGATGGGCTGGGAGAAGGGGCCGCGCAGGTGGATGCAGCGTGACTTGTAGGCGGCGGCCGAGTCGCGCTTCTCGATGCCGGAGAGGAGGATGTTGATGCAGGGCTGGGGGTACTCGGCGGCGCGATAAAAGTCGGCCGATGTGACCTGCGAGTCGCAGCGATGCGACGACTCGAGCATGTAGAGCGAGTACTTGTCCGAGTACTCGCGGGCGCTGTAGATGTACTTGCGGAGGCCGGACGTGGTCCACTCGCGGGTGCGGTGCAGGTGGTAGGTGGTGGGGGGCAGCGTCTGGTCGAGCATGGAGTAGTAGGGCATGTCGGGCGAAGGCAGCTCCTCGTACATGGGCGTGTAGGCGAGGGGCGAGTAGCTGGCCTGCCAGGTGAGGAGGTTGTGCACCTGGAGGGGCAGTCAGCACGGGGTGGTTATGGCAGCATGGCTCGACGGGGCACTCACCGACGAGAGGCTGCCGCTCTCCTCGTCCAAATCGCCGTTGGCGCCCCAGTGGTTGGGGGCAGGCACGAAGACGCACTCGTTGCCGTCCTCGTCCTCCAGCCCGCTGCCGCTCTCGAGATGCGGGCGCAGGGCTCTCTGGCGCTCGCGGTGCACCTGGATCTGGGTGCGGGTGATGCGGCGCTGCTCGTCCGAATTCTCGTCGGGCGAGATGCTGGCCAGCCCGCTCTCAATGTCGCGCTCCAGGGCCAGGGCGGCAGCCTCGTGCTGCATGTACGAGTTGTCGTAGAGCTGGGCGTGCTCGCTCTCAAAGGCCGAACTGCGCAGCAGCTCGAGGTGCTCGCGCGACATGAGCTCCATGTTGCCCATGGCGGGGGAGCGAGGGCATGTGTGGAGGGGGGGGGAGGAGGAGGAGGTGGTGGTGATGGTGGTGGTGGTGGACGAGGGAGGCAGGCGTTGAGCTTACATTACTTACGCACGCACGCATCTACCACTCCCACACACACACACACACACACACACACACACGCACAGGACGAGGCAAGGCAAGGAAGGGCAAGGGCCATGCAGCTGAGCCTGAGACTGGGCACGCAGAGGGCGCCATCCAGTCCGTCAGTCATGGGCAGGGGTGGCCCTTGTGCCACTTCAGCCTGTTGGGGGCAGCGCGAGAACAGCCAGGCACGGCGGCCAATCAAGGCGCGACAGGCGTAGATTGAGTGCAATGTACCAAATTGGCCCTGTCCTGCGCCCGCTGCTATCTTGGACGACGGCCATGACGAATCCATCTTGGAGAGGAACAGAGGACGACAGCGCCTACGCTGTGCAGTGTGCAGTGTGCACCGACCGAGTGCGAGTGCAGCCATCGGACTCCGAACCGTGGCACGCCCGCCGCCCGCCGCCCGCTGCCCGCCGCCCACCCACTCACGATTAGCTTCTTCTCGAACCCTTCGATACGAGCATCCTCCCGCCTCTCCAATGACGCTCCTGCCTTCGTTCCCTCGTAATACCCCACGAATCCAAGGGCGCGTCTCCCGCTGCCCTCTGGTCCAGCTGGTCCAGCCTTTGCCGTGCGACACCCAGGGACACCCACGCACTCGCAGTCTCCCAGCACTCCCAGCGACTCCCACGGACCGGCACCCTTCCCCCATCCGATCCCGCCAGTCTCACGTCGCCGACCTGAGTAACGGCCGTCGCCGCATCGCGTCACTCAATGGCACGATGCTGAGCGTTCCTGAGCCCTCTTGAGCGCCAAACCAGCGCCGAACCATATGGGCCCACTGTGCCCGCCGTGCCCGCCGTGCCGCCCACTGCGTTGCCCTCGCTGCCTATCCGTCTGCCTGCCTCCTGCCTGCCACCGCCCTCCCGCCCCGGTTCGCGCCCTTCGCTCCGCTGCGCAGGCCTGCGAGTCGCGGTGAAGAGTCTGCTGCAGAGTCCGCTGCAGAGTCTGCTGCCTCTATACCCAGCCTCTTGGGACCTTGGTGGGTTTGGGGGCCGTCATCTCATCTCCCTCGACGCTCAATGCGAGGATGGGCTAGTTCAAATACCGCTTCATGCCGCCCATTGTGGGCAGACTTGGGCATCTGTCGTCTCATGAAACGGGCCCGCCGCGCCCTCTGCCAAAGTTGCGTCCATCGGCGACCGAGCAGTTGCATACTACGTGCCTACTACCAGCAGCTACCTAATCGTGGCCGCCTGCACGTGCTGCCTTTTGGTCCACGGGCCCACACGTGAAAACGCTTCAGTCAATCGTCATCGTCGTCGTCGTCGTCGTCGACGAGCCCTCCTCTCCACCGCACCGCCATACGCTACGGCCCAACGGCATCATGCATCCTTAATACGAGAGACGCCGCAGCAAACCGGTCGAGGCACGCCCACCCGCTCCCCTTCCGACGTCGCTCCCCCCCGGCCATCTGCACAACACCCACAGCCGAACACGGCGTCACGCCATATTTAGCCTTCTCCCCATCCCTCCTTCAACCTCTACATGACCTACTACCATTGCACCACCGATGACCTTCGACAAGAGATCCGACGACGAGGCTATATTGCCCTCAGCAGCCACGACGTCCTCGCCGAGTGGCTGCAGAATGACGACGAGGATCGCGCCACAGAGGCCACCACCGTCGCCAATCTGTCCCAGCCGGCCTCGTCCAAGGTGAAGCGGCTGCGCACCGCCCACGGCGAGGTGATTGCGCCCTCGGCCCTCATCGGCGAAGGTTCGTGGCCGCCGCCTACCCACCCACTGCATCCACCAGGGCTGACCGCGCAGAGGTCGTCTACTGGACCATGAACACCTTCTTCCCCGCCCTGCAGCTCTTCTTCAAGTCGGGCCGCTCGTGCACCATCGACGGCGGCAGGCTGCGCGATGCCTCTGTCGGCCTCGACCCCCACCTTCGCTTCCGCCTCACCGACCTGACGCACGAGGAGAACGGCGTCGTCGAGCACACGGTGCTGCCTGAGAAATTTAGAGGCCCGGCCCCCGGCATCCGCATCGTCGCCGCCGAAGTAGCCCAGCGCATCTCGATTCGCGTGCAGCCGGTAATGCCCACGTACATTGGTTGCTGGACGAGCTTACGCCCCAAGGCCGAAATCCTCCGCGAGATGCACCAAGTCGTCGGCCTCAAGCTCGAGGGCATGCAGGAAATGGCCTACATCTGGGCCAAGACCGACCCTTCCCACCACATGGCCGAGCGCTTGTGGGGCGATGTCGAGGTATGTGGGCTCCGAGCAGACATTCCCCGGCCCTTGGTCACCGAGCCGCACCACGACGCCAAATCGGGTGCCCGGGTCGAGGTGGTGCGGAAGAAGAGCATGATTGAAAAGTGTAGGCTGCCCATAAAGCGGTGCAGGAGACAGGACTCGGTCTTTGGATTGAGCAGTCTGAACCTGGATTAGATGGCCGCCTGTTGACCATAGACCATGATACCCATACAGATACAAATAGATAAAACACCCAAGAGCCTTTGTGCCATGCTCCGACTGTGAACCTGGCTTGGACAAGCCAAACACTACGCCGTATTTCACATCTCTGCAGAAATTGGTGACAACAGAGTGGATTACCAAGCAAAGTTCCACTTAAGACGCTGACAAGGGAACGCGTACCTGGGTAGGGTTTGGCGTAAATACCAAGAGTATATATATGTAAACCTGCAACGCCGAATCCCAAGCCAGGCAATCATCTCCCACAACCCCTCTGAAGACTACACATACAGTGAGTCCCCGTTCCCCTTACGATACAGCCGCTCATGACCCGCGCAGCCACGCCATGACGTTCCAACAGTATGTCGTCTATCCCCGCAAGGAGGGGGCCACCTTCAACGAGGAATACTACAAGACGAAGCACATGCCGCGCGTCGAGGAGCTGTGGGCACCCCATGGCCTCAAGTCGTGGAAGGTGGTCAAGTTTCATGACGACAACCCATACACGTATGCCGGCGTCGTGGAGTGGGAGTCGGTCGACGCCTTCCAGAAGGCGATGCAGCAGGACTCGGTCAAGGAGATTATGGGCGACCTGGTCAACTTCAGCAACGAGCAGCCGCAGGTGCTGATGGGCGATGTGTTGACGGCGTCGTCTTAGGACATGACGGGAAGGGTGTCGGCTACGACGGAGTTTATCGGCGCGCTGCAGATATTCGAGACCCACCTAAGCGAGCCTGAAAAAGGAAAAAGCTAGTATATATCGAGCAAACGCTAGCGTGGGCTGGGTGTAGCTCGGGATGGCGGGGCAGCCTTTATTATACTCGGCCGAGGATGTAAAATACGCCTAGTCCTTATTAATCGAAGCACCTTTCTCATCCAGGATTTGCAACGCACAATCGTCCCTGGCGCGTCATGCAATGCCCCACCACCATTCTGTGCATCCGAGGCTTTGCTCTCTTCTTCTCGTGCTGGACGAGTCGCAGCAGCATTCAAGCTCCTGTTGGCCTCGTTGACGACATGTGCTCCTTCCGCCCATCTAAACCATGCCGCTACTCGCCGAGGAGCACATAGCCATCCCCAACAAGGACTTGCTGTCCTGGATGTTCGACGAGCAGAACTATGACCCAGATGTTCCGGTAAGAAACTCAATGCCTGCTCAATTGCTGCTGATATGGACCTGTGAAAAAGGTGTACGTAGATGCAGCCGAGCCAGGGCGGACCATAAGCTCTCGCCAGGCGAGGCGCATAGCACGGAAGCTATGTTCGGGCTTCAGAGCCGTGGGCTTGCAAGGGGGGGATTGCGTCTGCGTGATATCCTTCAATGATGTTCGTGCCGCCTCGTTCCCTCTACAAACCACCTAAACGCTCCTAATCACCAAAACGACCATGAACTCCATGACTGACCCTGTAGATCTACTATCCAATGCTCTTTCTCGGCATCCTGGCCTTTGGGGGAGTCTTTGCTGGCTCCAATCCCTCGCACACCCCCTTCGAGCTCGCTCACGCTTTCAACACGGCCGACGTCCGCGCCCTCGTCGTCGAGCCCGAACTCCTCCCAAATGTGCTCAAGGCCGCGAACCAGGTCGGCATACCGCGAGAGAGGATATTCGTGTTTGACCATCATGCGACCCTGTCCCCTGAGTGGTCGCCCTCGGAGAATTGGGGAGAGGGGCTCGGGAGCGAGGACAAATGGGGCGGTGTGAAGAGCTGGCGAAGTCTGATGGTACATGGCGAGGGTGATTGGGTGCGCTGGGATGACGAAGCAAGAAGCAAGGACACCACGGCTGCGAGACTTTTCTCAAGCGGCACAACGGGTCTGCCAAAAGCGGTCGAGATGACACACTACAACTTTGTAGCCCAGCATACAATGGTTGTGGAGCACAACAAGGCGCGGAATTATGAGGTACAGTGCCGAATGTTCGCTCCCACAAAGCCCATGCTGATGATCGCAGATGGTGCGTCTCCTCTGCACGCCCATGTTCCACGTCTCAAACGTCCCCCGCGCCCATACCTCGCCCCTTCGCTCCGGCATCCTCACCTACATAATGCGCCGCTTCGACCTCGAAACCTGGCTGTCCAACGTTCCGCGCTTTGGCATCACAGAAGCGAATCTGAACCCCCCCATGGTGGTCCAAATCATCAACTCGCCCCTCACGAACAAGTACCCCCTCACCTCTATCCGCAACGCCTGGACCGGCGCCGCGCCCCTAGCAAAAGAGCCCCAGGCCCGCTTCAAAGCGCTCCTGCGCCCCTCGGCACCTTTCAACCAAGTCTGGGGCATGAGCGAGACGAGCTGCATAGCGACCATGATGCACTACCCCGAGCACGACCCCACGGGCTCCGTCGGCCGGTGCCTGCCCAACCTCGACGCCAAGCTCGTCGACAGCGCCGGCCGCGACATCACGGACTTCGATATCGAGGGCGAGCTCTGCGTGCGCGGCCCGCTGATCGTCAAGGGCTACTACAAGAACCCGGAAGCGAATGCGCTGGCTTGGGACGACGAGGGCTATTTTCACACGGGTGATGTCGCCCTCAGGAGCAGGGATAACGGGCTGTGGTACATTGTCGACCGCAAGAAGGAGCTCATCAAGGTGCGCGGGTTCCAGGTCGCGCCGGCTGAGCTCGAGGGCGTGTTGCTGGGGCATCCGGACATCGAGGATGCGGGCGTCATTGGCATTTCGGCTGGAGGAGCGGGTAAGTCTGCTGGTGATGAGGGCAGCGAGGTGCCGAGGGCGTATCTGGTGCGCAAGAGTGGGAGTGTGCTGAGTGAGCGCCATGTGCACGAGTATATGCGTGCGCAATTGGCGGGGTATAAGCAGCTTGTCGGTGGTGTTGTGTTTATGGCGGCGATTCCGAAGAATGCTAGTGGGAAGATTTTGAAGAGGGAGTTGAGGGGTATGGCGAAGAGGGAGGTGGGTGCGAAGTTGTAGGGTGCATTGAGGAGATCGATGCATGCATTTTCAGCCAGTCTAGAGCTTATAGATAGAGTATTAGATTGTGTGTTTACATGCTCTATTCCTGTGAAGGGGGACGAAATCTCTGGGAAATTGTTGGGTGTTTTTTTAATTCCACGTCAGACAGTTGATTCTCTCCTCAGTGACCCGTACAATCTACGGGGCATCATCGCTCTACCGCAAAGAATGAGTTCGGGGTATGATACTGTACACAAATGTGTTGTGGACGACGTGGCGAACCTGGTTTAGGCCAGGTTGCGATGCATATTAAGTGTAAGCAGCACATTTTAATGCTTTCTCAGGTCTTATAGCGCAGGGCGTATGAGCTGGGACTGGCGCATAGACTTGAACATTGTCACACTCTGGATTTCACGCATATTACAGTCTAACGAGTCCACTGTACAGACCCATAATTTCTCTACGCCTCGCAAGGGCCCCGAAGATGATCCTGTGCCCATGGACGGCCGAAAAGGAGCATTTTAGCTTCAGTGATGTTTGTTGCTACTTCACCAAGCCGGATTTTCAACGATGTCTCTTCTCTTGTCGGGGTGATGCGTGTTCACCATTTGAGCGCAAGCGTTCTCTAGACGCCATTCTCTTCACTGAGACGGATATCATGATCTCACTTTCAAAATAGTCTAAAAAGTGCCCGCACAATTCAATGCGTCACAGATGTAACATTTTCTAGCAAGCGAATGTCCAATATATCCCGAAACTTCCCTCCAAAAGCAACACCCCAAATGACTCCCCCCTCCACATCATCTACTGCCCTTCCCCGTTCTCTCACCCCGCTACCCCCTCCCCACACTCTCAATTAGCGCACGAATCATTCCTCCCAAAATGATCCTTGCACCCCTTCGCACAAAAGTCCAAGAACAAAATATCCCCCAGCGCATCCACACAAGTAAACAAGCTATTCTTCTCGTGGTTCGTATCATTCGGCTGCCCGGCCTGACCGAGCGCCTGATCAATCTGAGCCCTGTAGTTGCCCAGGCTCTCGAGGTGGTGGCCGCAGTAGTTGAATCCGTCTTCGCAGACCAGATCCTTGGGGTCTCCGGTTGGGGCGGGTGGGCTGGGGGTCGTGGAGATGGGGGCGAGAGCGCCGGCGGAGGCGGTGGCGGCGAGGCCGAGGGAGAGGCAGAGGTTGAGGAGGGTGGACTTCATTTTGAGTGAAGAAATGGTTGGGCTGTGGTGTTGTTTGGGGTTTTGGAAGTAGATCTGTGGTGGTGATTCTGTAGACGGGTCATTGAAGAGTCTTTTATACTTGCTGTTGCCATCTGGTCAATGGACTGTCGTCTTCGAGGCTCGATGGAAAAGGGTGTTGTGTGTCAGTTCAGCACGCCGCTTCCTACGGACTTGCTCTCTCCAAGACCTCGCGATATTTCTTGGTGCTTTTTTCTGGGTCGCATAGCCGAACACCGGACAAGTTATTACAAGGCTGGCTGACTGTAGAGCCCAAAAGGTCCTGTGCGCTTCATCTGGGCAGCTGGAGATCGGACATGCGATGTCTTGCACTCCGCCTACTCGTCACAAGACATGGACTTCGGTAAAGTAAATTACATGAGCTCGGGGAAAAAAGCTTTGGTAAATTCGTTTCGAGCAGGTGGTCAAGCTTTGGTGATGACACTTCTGTTGGGTCTCGTGCAATGCAAATTGGGGCATATCTTGATTCCGGGAACTCTCAATTCTCCTTCATGAAACCGCCACCGCCGAGTGTAAGCGGCCAGCATCTCTCTGCCCTATATCGACGATACGTGCGGGGACAGGGATATGTTGCAGCTGAAGATCCTTGTGGGTTGTTGCGCAGCCTTGTTGTTGGAATCGGACCTGCGTATGCACGGACACGGATGGGTCAGACACGCTGAATATCGAAAATAATCTTGAGCTGAATTAAACTTTCGTCGCGAACATCTCCACGGAGCTGGGTGAGTTCCAAACAATGTGGTGTCGACATATTACGAAATTACTATGCTGGATTTGCTTTGTGTTGCAACTGGAAGTAGTGTAGACTTGGCTATCTGGCTTCGGCTACTCGAGCGCGAACAAGAGGAATTCTATATTACTTGGATTTGATTCGAGCTGGGAGGTACAGGGCTTGTGATTATATCGCTTCTGGCCCTGCCAGCCACTGTACTGCGCTCGGACTGTTATCTTCCATAAGTTCTATACCCCACCGGACATCGCCTTCTTCTGTCTTGAACCATCCGAGTCTTATGAGAACGTTTCGATCCTCAATGCCACGCTCTTGGATAAGCTGCAAAAATCTTTCACTTCCGACAAGCAACAGCATGACATCTGCTAGACAGTTCACGTCCCTCTGAAGTGGCTGGAGGTATGTACTCATGCTAAACCCAATGAATGCGATGATAAGCAGGAGCAAGGCCAGGATGCTGAGCGTGAGGTATGTCGCAACGGCGTTCATCTTTAATACTTCCACTTCGTGCTCAACAATGACTTCAACCGTGCCGTTGGTCCCCAGATTGGGGTATGTGATTGGCTCAGCAGTTTGCAGATACCCATCGCTGCGGTTATAAAAGAGCCTATGGCCGAGCTTTTCAGGCTGCATCCCGATCGGTTGATAAGCCCAGCTCGGGGATGTGAACGAAGTGTTTGAGGTGACAAAATGCTGAAAGAGGGTCTGGAAAACGCGATTGACCAGGTTGCCGAATTCGTCTTCTTCCAAAAGTATGTTGACACTCTTATTGGCGAGTGTATACATGCAGTAGGTCATTAAATCCATATCCAGGTGATTTTCGAGGTCACGGATGTAGTACGGAACGACAGTATCCTTTGCACTAGCACCTGGGATGGTATTGAACTCAGATGTCTGGAGTAGCATACTTAAAAAGTATATCCCATAACTAACAGGTTGGTTAGCATGATATCATACGAGGAAGACAATCTCCCCCAAAACACCACTGCGCACCCTGGACTGGGGTATGTAGAACCCCAAACCAAGGGGCTAGGCGGTGGATCATGGGACTAGTGTATACGTTAAGACATCGAACAAGAGAACCTTACCTTGTTGTGACATTCCTTGGAGCGTGTTCCACGGAAGAATCGCTGGGCTCGTCGGAGAGGGACAGACTGTCGCTTGTAGAATTGTAATATTCGATGAGGGAGACATTGCCGTCATTTGTATCATGCGAATACATCTGTAGCACGTCTTTCCATGGCGCTGTTGCGGGTTGCGGGTCGCTTTCGATTTCAAAAGCTAATATATTCCCTTCTCGATCAACTGTTACCCTTGAATCCGCCGACTCAATGACTGGGCGGCATTCCATTGATTGGTACCGAGGCATCTCGGTAAAGAGTCCCAAGGTTTTGTTCTCGGTAGAACTCGTAGGTTGACATCGACTGAAAGTGGTGAATGTTTCGGGATAAATTTCGCCCGAAGGCAGAAATCCTCCCTGTGCGCGACCCTGCAGCCATGTGACTGTGAAATTCACAGGCCATGCGGAAAATGGGCGTGGAAAACCGGGACCGACTCCATCCGAGAAAGGAGACCAGCGACCGCCAGCATAATTATGGCTCTCGTCGGGGCAAAAGTCTGTTTGCCACCAAGGACTTGCGTAGAAAGCATCGGGAGTTAGCCCGTAAGCTTTGGTCAAACCGGAGGACGCTGGAGGGGTTTGCCAGACCGAAGAGTCGGTCAGATCATAAGTCTCGACCCAAGATGAATAGTTTCGAGCAACGAGGCCGTGGGATATGGGACTGCACTCGGCACGTGCCCGTATCGCAGGAGTTTGAAGTGTCCATCTCTGATGATTGTGAGTATTCCACAAAGAAAAAGGAAGAATCGTCGAACCGATGCGTTGCGCCTATTAATTGAGCCCGACAAATCTACAGGCATAAAGGTCCAGCCGCCCGAGCTCCACGATGGTTTCGACCCGTTGCTTGTGAGCTCGTTGAGTGCGCTGTAAAGCCACGATTGTGGACTCGTCCAATACAAGTCCGGATTTACTTGCGTGATGTTGTCTAGTTGTTGCGAGGTAAGATCGGGCACTTGCTCCGGAGTAGGAGGCTCTCCAAATATAGGCACCGAGAGCTGAGGAATCGGAAAACCAGAGTCTGCCTCGGTACGAAGTGGGACTTGCCGAAGCTCTAGCGATCGTTGAACGCGATCGGTTCTGGACACTGTATAAGTGTCTCGCTCAAACAAGGCCGATGTTGAGATGGTGACTAGTACCACGTCAGTAGCAATTCGTCAGCCATACACAGAAAGTAAGTCCCCTTAGTTCATCACTCAGCCCCCCTGTAAAGGTACAGTATACCCTCCATTGGGGCACAAAGTGGTTCTTCTAGGAGGACTAGTCTTTCCGGTACGTAAATGGTAGGCTTGGAACATACGAAGCTGGCAGAAGATCATCCCACCAGTAACTAGAAACAGCTGCCAATGCCTATGTCGAAAAGCTTTGATAAAAGCAGAGGGCCAGTGCGCGGGGTTGTAGTACAGGGCACCAGCAACGCTCAGAGGCGTCCCGTGCTCCCGCGCAAGCATGACGTAAGGCTGGAGGAAGCACATAGACTCTTGTACAGCACTCCACCAAAGTCCGATACCAATCGCAAATAACGTGGGAATGATTGACGCAGGTGCAAAGGAAAATGGCGAGGCAGTGAGGAAGGATAGCGTTGCTTCATAAAGGAAGGCGGTGCGTGTAAGTCCCTGTCGCCGCGCAAATGCATCGAGCACGGCAATGGCGACCAGAAAGCACACGAGAATGACGACTAAACCTAGTAGGGAGAGCTTCTTGAGAATTAGGGGATGCCACTTAGGAATTGTCTTTTCCGGAAAGACGGCTTCCTCGGACGTAGGGGTCGCCTCTTTCTCTGGGAAATGTTAGTACCTTCAGCCAGTGCTTGCTTGCAATCATCCTCACCCATATTGGTATCAGTGGTCGTTTCCCAGATGCCGTCATTGAAAACGTGATAAGACCGCCCTGTTAGTTTCGATTCCATGCTAGATTTGGAGGCAAGGACCATATTTTTCCATAGTGTTTTGTCCAACTTTGTGCTAGCCATCAGTTTCGAGACGCCCATGAGCTTAGCGCTGTTCGCCGTCATCTTCAGAGGACGCACTCGCGGTCTGCAACGCCACGCGACGAAAAACAGCAATATGCTGTTTAAGAAAAGCAGCGCGGCAAGTGAAATACCAACACCTTGTAGTACCATGACGCGCTTGCGTACCATCGACCGTTGGCCTTTTATGTTTGCATCCCCATTGTTGTATGCTTGTAGCAACTTGGAGTAGGTTAATTCGGAGAAAAACCGCCTGTAAACCAACTGCGCAGCATCAGGTAAATGCGGGTCAGCCAAGGTCTTGTTCATCTTATAGTCGAAAGACGCAACAAGAGGCAAAGCCGCCTTCGAAGCCAATACTTCTGTTTGGTCCGCAAATGAAGACCAGTCAGATTTGTGGAACGCCTGGCGGACCATGGATGTGTTCAGGATGTTCTCCGACACCTTCAGGCGTATCCTACGGTAGTCGGATTCATTGAAGATTGCCCTGGAGATTCCGTCGAGGGTCGAAAAAGTGACGGGCATCTCTGCCATATAGAATGACGGTAAACACGTCCACGCCTTTTCTGTATTGTTGGGAGGTTCTTCCCCAGCATCTGCTGCGATAGGCGTCATGAGAAAGATTATGTCCTTGTTGTCACACTGCTCTGAATGCTCGAACCGCAAGAAAGGGCTTGCTGGACCAACATGGGGAGGGATCGTGTACGTCCTGTTGCCAGCCTTGGGGATGGAAACCCATGCGGAAGGCTCATTGGAGACCTTAAGTGTTCCGATTCCGACGTCGAAAAGGGGATCAGGCCCACCTGTCCATGATGTAGTGTTGAACTCGCTTCGTTTTAGTGTTGGCGATTGATCTACACGATATTCACAGCCATCGGCCCCAGAAAGGAGCGATGTACGCATCATCGACGTCCCATTAACGGAGAAAGTGCCCATCGTTGAGTCGAGTCCTGGTTCAACTGTGGTGTTGGACAGTGATTCGATGGTGAATTTGTAAGATTTGGCGGAAAAGGTATTGTTGGACCAGCTCATTCGAACTCGCATCGGACTGCACTGATAGTCAACGCTAAATATTGCAGTATTGGCGGTCCAATTCCCAGAAATTCCGAAGGGGTCACTCTCCGAATAGGAAGATCCGGTCTTTGCAACAGGTCCGAATGGTGCGATGGAATACCGATCAGACACCCACGGTCCCGTGGACAAATTGTAAAACAGACTCCCCATTGCTCGGTTGATGGTTTCGGGAGAAGCTTGTTGAGCTAGTTGCAAGTTGTCCACAGTGACCGCTCGTAGTTGAATATCATCAGCGATGACGACGCTGTATGATAGAAGAAGCGAGGATGACAGTGGAGATATGACTAGAATCGATACGGCATAAAGTAAGGCGGAGCCGACCAATAGCATATTGATTTCGCCGCCATTCTTCATTTTTGAGAAGCCTTCGACCAAGGTCAAGCACCACATCCTCGGCGTGTACAAGACGGAATCGCTTGCAGCTGCTCCTCTAGACTTGGCCATACGCGCGAACGGCTGAGTTCGTTTGATATCGTAGAACATCATGGCGACCAATTGGGCGTATACCACGGCCACTATGGTGGGCAAATACCTCCAGCAAAGAAGGATCCAGTCAGACCCATTGTCAGTTCCTAAACCATTGTCTCTGTGAGATATCCAGCACAGAATGACCAGAAGCAGAGTCAATGCGAGCGATGCGATGGCCATGAAGCTCAAGTACTTCCATCGAAGCGTGTATGGGAGCCATGGCTTTCCGTGGTCTGAACTTGGTACTTCTAAGTCATAGTCAGGAGGGAGCTTTTGCAAATAACCTGTTATCATGCATACCACGAAGTTTCGTTTGCGAACTCTTACTCTCTAGGGTAGGGCTGCTCATGATCGCCAATTGGGCGTGCTTTCTGGATCCTGTGGGACCAGACTGTCGAGGCCGTCAAGGTCGACTGAGGGAACCGTCCGTCCACAAGAAGCGAAAAGGGAGCTATGACGAGGCACATATTTACGGCGCCTCTTGCGCGCAACATACAAGTAGCGCTATACAAATAGAATGTACCCCTGTAGATGTTGGGTCGGCTGGAAGCTCACGGCGACTACTGCGTAACAGGTTACGCTTTGTCTTGGCCGGACTCTGGGGGCCAGAAGACGCTCGTGCGAAGTGTTTCATCGTTGCTAGAGGCCAATGGGAGGCGGTAGGGCAAGCCTTTTGATTGCTGAAACTTGCTAATGCAATAGGGTTCATGTTGTAATTACTCTTGCTGGGACGGCCCCCCAAGTTGAGAGCATGGCAGACACGACTCAGCGTTTGGGCGATCTACGACAATTCTATTGTTCACGCTTAGCTCGAGAAGGAAAGAATCATCAGGAGAGTCGTGAAAGACAAGGGCGCTGCCATGAACGAGGACAGAATGACTCGATATAGCCATAGAGGAAGGATGCATAAACGGCGGTGCTTGCGCATGTGAGGCGAGAACCTTATCCCCGGAAATAACAGCCACCAACAGAGCCCCATAATTTATCCATGACGCTATCGCATTCCGAAATGTTGAACAGGGTTGAGATCCTTTGACATGATGCGTCTACGGTCTTGGTGAGCCATGACGTGAGTGGCGGGCCGCGCAATCTTGGTGATAGCGATGGACCTACTGTACAGAGTGTTGATAGTGGGCATTGTGGGCGTGCCATGAAGGTTAGCTGATGCGGAGTACTTTCGAACGACAGCCAATTGCGAGCCCTCTCTCTAAAGAGAACCCATACTTTGGTATCTTCATCTTAGTGTAGGCGCCCGGGAGACAATCGTCGAGGAAAGAATTCGTCGAGGAAAGAATTCGTCGAGGAAATAATTTAGTGAACCATGATTTGAATTGGTTACTAGGTAAAGATGCTTTCATGTTGGCATCTAGATCCCCGGCAGTGCATGGAGGCAGTCTAAAGATATTTGTCTAATCCAGGGTATCTAGGGAGACGCTGGAGCGTGCAGAGAAAGACAGGAACCAAGCGTGAACAGATCGAAACGAAAGGATTGGACCCACTACTGGGACAGCTCCCGCAGGACCACCCCCCCGCAGCAGTTGGGGTGGCAGGAGTCGTAGCAGCAGCGACAGCGATAGACATGGGAGGGCAGGGCAGACAGAACAGGACAGCAAAGCACGGCGACGAAAGGACGAGACGTTACTACTAGAGAGCAAACGCTGCGAGGGTTTTCATGCCCAGCCACCCGGCACCTTCCTCCATTCCGTCGCTGCTTCCGTTTACATGTATCGTGACAACACACGCCCATTCCCCTCCCGAAACGCCGCTTCGCACCTAGATAGAGGGGATGTGGTGTTATAACCCAGAGGGCCGAGTGGCGGACCAATGGTATTGTTACCCCTAGGATACTGCGCACCATGTATCGCTTCAGAATTGTGAGTCAAGGACGTCGGCCACTGCATTACGTATCGACCTGGTGGCTTCGGCGGCATTGCACGAATTCATTGACGGGTAGATATGAACAAAAAATGTTCAGTGCCGCAAAGCAACATATGCATAGATAAGCCGTTGAAAAACTCACTCACCAAGCTCCTCCTCCCGTATAGCAAAACTATCCTCAACCTCCTCATCCCGCACAGCAACACTATCCTCAACCTCCTCATTCACCAGCGCGCCCAAGACGCCCGACTCTTCAATGACCTGCTTCGCCATGCTCTCGCTGACGTCTAAATCTCGCATGACGAGCTGCACAGTACACTCCGGGACGAGTACTTTCTGCACGAAATTCGCGACGCTGGTCCCCGCAACCACCTTGTCGTCCTGTGCACGCTCTCTTATGGCGCCGGCGAGCTCGGCGACGATAATCTCCATCATGGCGCGTGCGCCACGGACGCCGTAGTAGCCGGCGGTAGTGAACTCGGGGACGGCGTTGTCGTCTTCGTTCTCGATGAAGTCTTTGACGCGGGTGTGATGGGTGCCGGCGGCGATGTTGTGAGCGAGGGTATCGCGATGGACACTCGGGGTTTCTTTCTTGAGCACGGCTAGGAGATGCGAATGTACCTGCGTGATCTGCTGCGGAAGGTCATCCCAGTCGATACTGGGATAGCCTCGTTCTTTGTATTCTGCCAGTGCCTTACGGTGTTTGTGAAGCTTGCAGAACATCTCTTGCGCCCTGAGCAAGCGTTTCTTCCCTTTCCAAAACTCCCAGTACAATTCCCTTTCCACCCTTTCATCGCAAAGTGGGCATTTATCATCGTCATCCTTATTGGACGGAAGCTCTTCGAGGTACTTCTCGAGGTCTCCCACTGTCTCCCGATGTCCGTTTTCAGGTATATCGGCTGAATCTATCGACGACAAGGGTGTGCTGTTGCCCGAATCGAGGGTATCCAGATGTGAAAGCGCACCGAGCTGCGAAGCAGAGGTATTCGACGACTGCAGAGGTGGTGGTAATGACTTGTAGGCGTCAAGATCAGCCAGGGTAACGCGTTGCTTCGGCGATGATGGTTGATTCTTTGAGCATTTGGCATCTTTTGAGCGACCCACTCTCAGCTCCGCAACTTCGAGGTCCTCATCGTCTGACGAACTAGCCAAATATCTTGATAACGTCTTCTTCTTTGTATCTTGCACACGAATCTCGGCCAGCGAATGCATGGATACGTCAGACTCGGAATCATCGCTGTTGGCTATTGAGGACTGGCACTTAGACTTTGCCCGCGGATTCGAACTGGCTGTGGTAGCTTTTCCAGTGGGTCTAGACATGGGGCTCTGTTTTTGGCCTGTAATATGTTATTTGGAAAAGCAAGGCTTATGCTTGATGTTGACAAAGATTACCTGCTGATGAAAGCAATGGCCGAGACCCAAAGGTCTTCCGCTTTGCCGTCGTCGTGTAACTATTGGCAAACCTCTTCTTGCTGGTAACTCCTTGTCCCATGCCGAAGGGTTCATCATCCGACTTATCATTATTATATGACTTCCGCTTTCCCACCGGGTCGCCTGAAACAGCGCTCGAGTTCTCCTTTTCTTCCCCACGCTCCAGTTTGCCATTGCCTTTGTTGTATAGCCCTGACAGAGGTGTTCTGATTGGGGTATTTCGCTGCCTGTGCCTTGCACCTTGCTGTTTCGTAGTAGGAGCAGTAAACAGATTGTTTTCCACTCGCGGGCGGATCGAATTCGAGTATTGCGCCGACGGCGGTGGGAGGAGAGATGGCAGCACTTCCTCATCTGAGGAGATCGGTTCAGCATAGATGTCCTCATCGGTCTTTCCGGCTTCTTCTTTGACCGCGCTAGCATTGTGTTCTTCTTCGTGGTCATCGGAAGATGCATGCGATTTCCCCTCGACTTGATGGAGGAGATGTGGAGCGCGACTGCGCGACAACTGGGGCATTGTGAGCAGGTCGGACGGCTGTATAGGGCATTGAGCTCGGTATTTCCAGCTCGTTTCCGAGTCGTGAAGCACCTTGGCGAATGTGCGATGGGAGCGAGTTGAAGCTGTTGCGGTGAGACGCGGGACGCGTCTGTCAGCAGCCAATCGCCGCTTTTCCAAACGCGCTAACGTTCATTCTCAACCTGTGGCACTTCAAAGTGGTTGCAAGCGAGCCCAAAGCACGAGTGTGGTCAATCAAATATGGGGTATCATTTGCTCTGGACCTCCCAGTTCTCCTAATGCCACAGCACCGCATCCCATAGCTTTTCATTATGCAGCCTTCCGCCCTACATTGCCGACGCCTCGTCCAACCACACTGACAACAATGCCATCGCTGTCTTCGCCCTTATCCCGCATGCCCCACCCCGCACCACCAAATTCTCTGAGATCTCGACCTAATTGAATCACATCTTCATCGCCTATCACGTCTCTCCCCAATGCTAGTCGCCCCACATCCTCAGAGCCCATAGCCATGAGACATAGTACCGTCTCTACAGCACTCTTTTCAACACAGCCTCCCCGCTCGATACACTCGAGCAGCTGATATGCACAGTGCTTGCCAATGTCCTCGGGCGTAATTCCGCCTTCTGGTGGTGATGCAGCGTCTGCCGAATACAGACAATTGGTACTCGACTCTGCCACGAGACTCAGTCCAAATCCAACACCTCCTTTCTTCTTTCCGGTCGGATGTCCCTTCTCCTTTGTAGGTATCAACGGCGCACTCGAGACGTCTGAGAAGATGTATGTGTCTGGTACGAACTTGTTCAATACGCCTCGCGCTGTCTCGATCATCCTCGCATTGTTGCTTCCTCCCACACCAATAGCATACGCAACTCCCCTGATTCTCTTCACTCGCCCCCCGTTCAGGAGATGCAGTGTCTTGGGCAAGCGAACTTGGTGATTGAACACCAACTGAACCTCTCCACCAGCGCTCTTTCCGGGCCCAGGTGAACAGCTCCTTTTGAGCACGCGTAGCTCTATATCCCTTTCAACTCCGAACTGTTTGTATAATGGCAAGATCGCCGTTCGCACCGAGTCCACGGAGAGGTCGCCTGCAGGAGTTGCAGACGTAACACATCCTTCGCCGTGGAACACCACGTTCACATGCCCCTTGCTAAACGGCGCCAGTATACAGAGCGGTACTATCCACCAACTGATGCCTCGTGTTGCGCATTCTCTGCTGATTTCGTGCCGTATGATGCCGCCGCTTGCTCCCAGCCCTTCTACAGAGCCCGTTATTAACCCCGGTCGGTAGACAAGCGTCGAGCCGCTCATGCCGAATTCAATCTGTGAGCCATTTGTAATGGCATCGAGAAGACGCAAAAAGGAGACCTCGTGAGGCTGTAGGCCTTGTCTGGTGACGTTGTTCGGTCGTATCTGCGATATTCGAACAGGGCGACCTGTGAGCGTGGAGAGGACGAGGCGCGAGGTTAGATGGCGGTGGCCAGTGAAACGGAGGAGTGGCTGAGTTGTGCCGTCTGCCATTATTGGCGATTCCAACTGGGTGCAGTGATTCACAGTGCTAGGCAAATAGGTAGAATGGTGGTGGGATGGGAACTTTTTGAAATTCTGCCGGGCGGTCCCACTAGCGTGCCGGTCTGTCGGTCCGTCACCATCCACGACCGAACATTCTTGTTCATCCATACATAAACTCGTGACGTTATTGGGGCCTCTAGAGCCTCGTTTCGTGTTTTGGGTTGGCACGTGTTTTCTCCCACATGGCAAATTGCAAGGACGATGAAGCTGGGCTGCCTGCATGTCAAGTAGAAAGACCATATATTCACATCTTTGCCAAACGCCACCCAATGAGCATCTTCCCATCCCAACTGCATGTGAAGCGCTAAGAATTCAAACAATCACAGCGCCCTCCCTTTCAAGTTCTCCTATCTGATGAGCTTCCGTTGCTCTCCCCTGCATCACTCCCCTTCTCATTGAACTTCTCATTGAAGTTCTCTTCGCCGTATGCCTCCTCCCCCTCATCCCGATCCCTGTACCCGCCGTCCTCTTCTTCGCTCAATAAATCCTCATCACTCTCACCCGCAAAAGCATCGTATAGCTCTCCACCACGTCTAGCTCTATTCCTTCGTCCACCTTGTCCCGCCAGCATACCTGTCCGCGCGCCGGCATCGTCGTCGTCATCGTTCACGAGCTCGAACTCGTAGTTATCGCGCGATTCACGGAGACGCTTGCGCCGCGCCAGGAACAGGTACGTGGCTAAACTAGCGCAGAAGATCAGTATCAGGCCTAGAGCACCGTAGATCCAGATCTGTGTGCGCTTGGACACACCAAAGGTAGGGAAAGGCGAGGGGAGGAAGTTATCCGGGGCAGAGGATGCGGTTGCGGTTGCGGTTGCAGTTATAGTGGCACTGATGGGAGTCTCAAAAGCCGAGGTCTCGGTGGCAGTAGGCTTGGGTTTCTGGTTTACCGGGCGCTCTGGGTGGTCTGAGGGGACGGCCACGGTGGGAGACTCTGGCGGAACGCTGACAGAGGTGGTGTGAGCAGGGTGGTCGCTCAGGACGTCGTGATCGTCGTCATCATGCTCGGTAGGCATGGGGCGGAGCTTTTGAGCTTTGGCATCGATGCATTCACCCCAGAGGCGGAGTTTCCAGTCGGTGAAGTTACCGACCTTGCCGTTTGTCTTGGTGTCTTTGACAATGACTGTCCATTTTCCAATGCCCTTCTCTCCAAAGTGGGCAACGCTCATAAAAGTCCAGTCGATGTAGCCGAGGGCGACTTCATCATCGCGACGGGCGGTGGAGAGGTGGCTGGTCATGCCGTCCGGGCTGATGAGCTCGACGCTGAGATCGCCGCGGCGCTCGTGCTCGACGTTCATGGTCAAGGTGATGTGTTCGACGCGTTCAAAGTTGGCGCCTTTCAGCATCTCCTTGGTAACTTCGAAAACGCTCGCGAGTCCCGTGTCACCTTCAGGGATAGGTTTCTTGACATGCATCCAGGGAGAGTAGAACCACGCTTGGGGCTTGACTGGCGTCCACGTCTTTGCTAGTTCAACAATGGCCCAGGCATCCAACTTTCCGTAACCGAATTGATGGCTGAACATCTTCCCAATCGACGTTTTGGTCCAATCGGAGGGCTGATCGAACGGCACCGCAGTCATGACCGTGAGCCATTGCATATCACGCCAGCTCAACTCCGGATTGGCTTCAAGAGCGAGAGCAAAGGTGCCCACACCGATCGGACCAGCTGCTGATGTACCTCCATGTTGACTCGTACATTTGTTCGCGCCGACATCGGTAGTGTGAATAGCCTCGCCGCTACCGCTGCTGTAAGTGACGACTAGCTGAGCGGAGCAAGCCTCGGAGTAGTAGGGGTGGAGGTTGTTCTTATCGATGGATCCAACCGTAATGCTGTAGATGCTGTTGGTGTATCCGTCGAAGTTACAGTTGTCGTCGGCGGAGGCTCCGTTACCTGCGGCGAAAACATAGATGTTGCCTTTCCCGCCTCGGCCTTTCTGGACGGCTTCGATCATTGCCTGTTCTATCAGTATGCCCGGGGCTTGCATGGTCTTGCCATCGTCAGGCGGACCCCACGAACAGGAGTAGATGTCATTCTTGGAGTATTCGTAATTGATGGCGAGGGCTTCGTCCATGTCGGTGATGTCTCCACTAAGGATGCGCACGCCAGAAATCTTTGAATCGTACGCGACACCCACGCCGCAAGCATTGTTCTTTCCAGCCGACACTTCTCCTGCACATCTGGTACCATGGCGGTCATCCGAAAGCTTCGGCCTGGGCAAATCCTCGTGGTCGTTGAAGTCGTATGAGCCTTCGGCGAAAAAGTTGTCCTTCAGGTCCTCGCTATCCATGTCGAGGCCGTCGTCGACGATGCACGCGGTGACATTCTTGCCAGTGTAGCCCTGAAGCCACACATCGGTGACGTTGAGGTCGTTACCGGGTGTCTTGACATTGAAAAGGTGCCACTGCTCCCCGAATATGGGGTCGGTGATTTGCAGCGCACGAACAATGTCGCGCTGTATGTCTGCGGGATTGGTGCTGTCGCGCACGACTTCTGGCATTCGGTTCCGCTTCCAGTGGCGGGGCTTTAGCTTCTGCTTCTGTGTGAAGCGCACGTCGTCGAGGAGGTTGAACTCGGACCCCACCTCTCGTTTCCGCCGCTTCCTCTTGAGTTCCTGGACAGCATCGTCGACGATGTCGTTGTTGTGTTTCGGCGCCTTGAATACATGGAAGGATTCGAGAGCGTTGAGCGGGCCATCGTACTCTAGACCCAGGTGCTCAGCCAGCGCAGCAGGTGAGGTGGATGACGAGAGGTGGACGGCATAGTAGTCGTGGGAGGAGTAGTTGCGCGCGGGGAGGTGCTTCGCTGTGGATAGGGAGGCAGCGGCGAGCAGACCCCAGAGACTAGAGAGACGCATGGCGGCGATGAAGGGGGTCTGACACCATGTACCTCTCCCGGACTGAGGCAACGAAGGTTGATGATGGAGACGGGGAAGAATGGGGTGTGGTCGGGAGACGTGTATCGCACTGGGGGGCGGAGTGTGAGGCGGAGTCGAAGGATTGCGGACGTTTCGCGTAGGGGATGGGCTGGCGGTTAAGGGTCGACGCACAGCGACAGACGGGAGTGGAGAAGGAGAGGAAGCCACGCACGCAGCTGGGCGCGAAGCTGATTACGGGGACAGGGACGGGCCGGTGAGACAGACCGAGTGTTGCTTTCTCGTAAGGAGCGAAGCGTCGATGCCACATCTTATTGAGGCCGCTGAGGCGAGCCCGAAGCGGAAAGGCGCGGGAACCGGGAACCGGCAGAACGCGGGGGCGGTGAGCCCAGTGCGAGCGAGGCAAGTGCGAGGCTGGGACCCGCCCGCCATCCGAATTTCTATGGGACGGCCAACACATCATGGCTGATATCTGCCTTCTCGCCCGCCCTCGTCCCTGGTGCATCCCTAGTTTACCCTTCCCGTCGCACGCCTGTCCCTGGTGCATCTGCAGCGTCTCGTACCGGTGCCTGGCTAGCAACACCTTCTCGCATCGCACCTCTGCGCCTGTTCATCCATCCCTAGGTAGCTACCCTGGTACCCTCAACCATAGACAGAAGTGGGCGATCCGTCTAACATGCTGCCAGTCATCTCCTGAAGCATTCATCTTCGAATTGGCTGTGTTCTCAATCACCCGTTGTATTCCTATATGTGCGCTCGACATTGACCGCCACCACATGAACCGCCGTGAGCATGGAAAACCGCCGCAATAGCGGCTCCTACTCGTCGCGCGTCGCGAACCCTCCCCTCCAGCCATTGCCCGATGGCTACGCTCAGAAGCGCGCATCGTATCGCCGACCCATAGAGCCGCAGCCCACGCCGACCCAGGACATGACCCCAGCCGACCCTCCCCCGCCTAATGGCATACCGAGCAATGCTGCGCGCCCAATTGCACCCGCTCCCACTTCGAATGGCGTGTCGCGCACCTCTTCGCACAGGCGTCGACACAGCCAGCAGATACCCCCGCCGGTGACAGGCGCGGGAGCTGAGCCTCTGCTGGCAGCCCCAGATGTCCCTCGTGGACCGCCGCCCACGTCGTACAGAGATCCGTATGCCCCAAAGAGCAGCTCTCGGTCCGGCGCGCCTACCCGATCATACTCTGGTCGATCTCGAGATCCCACCATCTACACAAACGCGAGCAGGCAGCAGCCAAATGTGCAGATTGCGCCTAGCAGGCTGCAGGAGCTGCGCGCCACAGCATACAAGACTGATGCCGTTTCTGGTACTATCGAAGGAGACGAGAGGCGAGGCTCACAGGGGCGTAGGCCCTCTGTCCCGGATCGCTCGCCGCTGCAGACGCTGGAGGGGAAGTTGGATGACATAAGCAAAGAGGAGAGGAGGGCAAGAATCTTGGAGGCTGAACTTGCGGCCCAAGAGAAGGCCGAGGCCGAGAGGGCAGCACGTCGGGTGCGAGAGGCCGCCGCCAAGCAGCAGCAGCGCAATGTGTCAGGGCCCGTGTCAACATCTGATCGCAGAGCCTCTGACCCAAGTCGGACCAAGAGCACCAGACGCCATGCTTCAATGCCAGTGCAGAGTGCCCCGAGGTCTCAAGAGCTGGTAGAATCGGATGACGATGACCCATTGTACGATATCAGTGAGCCCTGGGACCCCACCGCGCGCGTGCCGAAGAATGAGCCGCTTACTTCTGGCGTCTATACCTCTGGATCCATTCGCCAGAAGAACCGGCCATCCGCTGCCAATGCTCAGATGGGCCGAACTCCGAGCACCAAGGGAAAAGAGCCGGTTGGGGTGGCGCAGGGGAACAGCTTTCGCGAAAGAGCTGGAGCTCCGAGGGGGTTGGATGAAGCAGAACAGACCCCCCGAAAGATCGAGAGGAAGCCTGTTGCTCAGCCTACAGGCCTAGGTCTTGTTGGTATTGATGACCCTTCAAGGCAAACAGGCCCTACCGTCAGCCGGTACGATAGCAAGAAACTGACCAAGGATCTCCCGCCAACTCCACTAGAGGATGGGAGTCGAAGAGACAGCAGAGGTATTGCGGCGGCACAAATGGAGATGGAGCAGAAACGCTGGGATCAGAAGCAAACGACCAGAGGCTTTGACCATCTTCAGAATTTCGATAACCCGCCTCCGCCAGCCATTGCACCCAATCGCCGCGCTGTAGGGTTTGCACCGTCTGTTCAGCCTGCACACCAACTGAACGAGCCAGAGGAGACAGTCGTCGACTCCAACCCCTTGGACGTGTTTCACCACGAACAAGATCGGCGGTATGTGCCAACGCCAATGCTCGATGAATGGCGAACAGCCCCAACCGGCGCCTTGCTTGCTGAAGATCTTGATCTGGACATCCCGGAGAAGACTGATACCAATAAGAAGACATGGTGGGAAGAGAACCCGTCATCACGTCGTCGAAGGTCTTCAGGTCATGCACAACCTGTGACAAGCTTTGATGGGTACGTTGACGAACCCTCTGGGCAGACTTCCTTTAATCCACCACTGTACCTCAAGTGTGGTCCGCTTCTGCGCTATACAGGTATTCGGAAAGACAAGAATAAGAATGGAAGACAGCGTGATGTTTGGAGAGGCAGTGTCATGATTGTCACGGTGGACGACCAATCTTCCTACCAGAAACCACCGGTTCTGAGACTGTTCAAACAGTCAATGGATCTCCTACCTCCCCCACCCGTAGAGATCGACGGTGAGGGGCAGAACCTCAACCCCGACTATGTTGATCCGATAGAAGGCCAAATCAAGGTAGGGCGGAACGGCGAGACTTTATACGCCAAGCCTATCGAAGATATTGCTGAAGGGCTTGACCTATCCCGTGTCGAAGGCAACGACGGACTGTTTCAGGTAACACGTACTGACGCCAATTTGAATGGAAACAACGTCCCCAAGAGCAGCAGAGTCCGGAAGAAGGACGGTGAAAAGGTTGGCAAGCTTCGAGAGATTCCTGGTGTGCGCCTGCATGCCGAACGTGGCGTAACCTTTTGGCGCTTCAATCTCGAAATCGAATTGAGCAGTACTCAGACTCGCATTGCCTACCGCATCAACCGTGGCCCGGCTGTCGGATTCTGGGTTCCTGCTAGAGGCGATATGATGAACATCATGTTCCACAGCTGCAACGGATTTTCACTGAGCGTCGACCCAAAGGACTTTTGTGGCCCTGATCCAATGTGGCGAGACGTACTCAACAACCACCAAACGCGTCCATTCCATGTCATGATTGGCGGAGGCGACCAGATCTACAATGATGCTGCGATGCGCCAGACGACCTTGTTCCGACAGTGGACGGAAAGCAGGAATCCACTCCACAAGCATAATGCAGGCTTCTCGGCCGAATTACAAAACGAGCTTGAGCAGTTTTATTTGGATCGATATTCAATGTGGTTCTCACAAGGACTCTTCGGCATGGCCAACTCCCAGATACCAATGGTCAACATCTGGGACGATCACGATATCATTGATGTAGGTTTATATCGCTCGTTTTACCTATTGTGCTAACGTAACACAGGGCTATGGCTCTTATCCTCACCACTTTATGCAGACTCCAGTTTTCACAGGCCTTGGTGCAGTTGCGTTCAAGTATTACCTTCTCTTCCAGCATCAATCCGTTGCCGCCGAGACCGACCAAAACGAGCCGTCATGGCTTCTGGGAGCCCATCCTGGACCTTATATAAAGGAGCAGTCACGCAGCGTCTTCATGTCTTTAGGTCGTGGACTTTCTCTGCTTGGTCTCGACTGTCGGACTGAACGTCAACGGAATGAGATTCTAACGGAAGACTCTTACGACGTCATTTTCGACCGACTCGAGGCAGAGTTAGTCAAAGGCGAAGCGAAGCATTTGATTGTGCTGCTCGGTGTTCCAATCGCTTACCCCCGTCTCAACTTCCTCGAGAATGTTTTGACAAGCAGATTCATGGATCCAATCAAGGCGCTTGGGCGGACGGGCGTGCTAGGGGGCTTTGTCAACAAGTTTGATGGCGGTGTTGAAATTCTTGACGACCTCGACGATCATTGGACAGCAAAACATCACAAGGACGAGCGCAACTGGTTCATCCGAGAACTGCAGCATATCGCCAAGACCAAGTCCGTGCGTGTGACCATTCTAGGAGGTGATGTTCACCTTGCGGCTGTGGGGCAGTTCTTCACGAACCGGAAGCTCGGGATACCCAAAGACAAAGATTACAGGTACATGCCGAACGTGGTCAGCTCCGCTATTGTCAACACGCCTCCCCCAGACATGATGGCAGATGTACTGAACAAGAGAAACAAAGTCCATCATCTCGACCCCTTCACCGACGAGGACATGATTCCGCTATTCACACATGATGTCGACGGCAAGAAGCGGAACAATACACACCTGCTCCCTCGACGGAACTGGTGCGGCATCCGCGAGTACAAACCTGGAACTACACCACCGAGCTCACCATCGCCTCCTGCAACGCCCACCGACGGGCCACGTCTGTCACGCACATTGTCGAATTCACTTCCCGGTAACCTGGTACGCCGTATGAGCGGCGCTGGCAAACGAGGCCGAGACAGTGGTCCTCCAGTCGCCTACTACAATAATCCTGCCTATGCCGCAGCAGAAGAAGACCGCGCTGCACAGTCCGCGTTCTCTCCCGAACCACCTGAAGACGAACGACCTCGCTCTCGTAGACTCTCCATATCATCGTTATTCCGCCGACGAGCATCGGTTGACTCTATTCCTCCGCCAGGATCTTCGCGGAGCGTACCAACACCGCATCGCTCGAGCTTTGCTCGAGACGATAGCCTGAGTCGTGAACGACCGAGTGCTTTCCACAGACGACCTAGCTTGGTAGGGAGGAAGAAGACCATGAAGCAAACGGAATCATTTATCAACCTTGAAGGCGGCCTCGACATTTGTCTCAACCTCGAAGTCAGCCAGAAGGATCCCGCAGGCATCACAATGCCATACCGCCTCCTCGTCCCAACCCTCGATTATACAGAACCTGCTACAGCAGCTAGCACTGGCCCCACGGAACGCAGAAAATCTCGCATAGGGAGCTGGTTCGGTGGCCTCGGCGGTGGGCGCCGCAAGCGCACAATCGGCGAGGACGGCTACTCCCGCTCGGGATCTGAAGCCGAGAGCGATGCCGAAAGCGACCAGCTGGGTGAAGTGGACGAAGAAGAACGCGCGCGACAACGCTACAAAGTCGGACCGCGCATCCTCATACCCGGCATCACACGTCGCAGGGACAAGGAAAAGCGATACCACTCGCAACCCACGTCCCAGATCCCTAGATACGCCGAGTCGCCCTCGACTGCCCCCGCCGTTCCTTCGTACCAACAACCAGTCTCCGCACAGCACACGCGCGGCGATGCCTACGATGATTACGAGTACGATTCAGTGCCCCCAGACGCAACGAACCGTCGCACCAGCGCCCCCATGAGCATGCCTCACCGCAGCGCCTCCAGCCGCAACCCAACCCACAACTCGTCGCACAAATCCCAGCTCCCAGCCCCTCCCGAAGTCCACCGCCGCAGCATGGGCGGCATCCTCAACCAACACGGCGGCGACCGCTTCGAACACGACGCACACGTCCTGGCACACACGCCCAGCACCCACGGCCACGCAAACGCAAACGCAAACGCACAATACCAACCCCCCTCGGCCGCCGCCGCCGCCGCCGCCGCCCTAGCGAACCCTCGCTCAAAACGCGAATCCTACCCCCCGCACCCAGCCATTGTCGGCGCGGGCCCGGGCTCCCCGTATGGTCGCGGCGCCATCGAGGCGCGCGAGGACACGGGAGGATATTTTTCCGGGGCGGCGGCGCGTAGCGGGAGTAGGGATGCTGGGGTCGGGGCGCGGTATCTTGGTGGTGGGCGGTATGAGGGGGAGGAAGAAGATGGTGGAGGAGGAAGGGGAGGGGAAGAGGATGGAGTGAGTCCTGCGGGGAGCGTGAGTAGTTTTGAGGTGCCGAAGAAGAAGGCGAAGTGGAAGATTTGGAAGTAGGAGGGGTTAATGGGAAAGGGGGAGGGGAAAGTTGTTAATAGGTGGTGGTGGTACTGGGAAGTTGCATACCGTTTATTTTTCTCGCTGTGGATGATTCCTTTCGCCCCGTTTTCGCTTGGTATTTTTGTTGGACATGTATGATGATTTTGAATTGGGATGAGCGAGGCGATGTACATCACATGTTGTTTGGGCATAAGGAAAAGCGAAGGAAATCTAATGATGGGAATGTTTTGATTGTAGGCTCTCTCTCTGTATGCTTCCAACTAGCTCATTGGTACCCCATTCGTTGGCATTGTGAAAGGGCAGATGATGTTCAAAAACTGGTCGAGGGGAGCCTGCTCTTCGCCTACGCACGCCACTGGAAAGCATTAACCATCGCTGTGCCCTGAAGCTAGCAGTGCAGCGTAGAGCCCCAACCAAGCCATCATTCTCTTTGCCAATTTGATCCCGGACTGTAGACCGAGTCCTATCGAACCCCCCCTCTCGGCACCACTGCGGAAAGCCATCGTCTCCTCCATATTTCATAGTCTGCAAAACCTTCCAGGACGGTGGACCAAGCCTTCGTCATCAAGGACCAGAGCGACTTGCGTGTCGTAAATAGCTGAGCTTCCACATGACGCTCATAGGACCGGACATCATCTTCATTGGCCACGGTAGAATGGGCCTCTGCTCGCCAGAACTCCTTGTCCGCGCGAACCGTGCCATTCTGTACCTCCTACATACCCTACGTTAGGGCGAGAAGTGGCGTTTCCAGGGGACCAATTTTTTCTATTGTGTGGTCGAACCAGGCATTGTAGAGGCTCGAGGACACCCAACCCCGCGAGGAAAACGGTCTGGGAAATGGCCCTGGATCTAGGTATCTCCCACCCCCAGGGCCTTTATATCGGTCCACATTGCGAAGACTCTGGAGAGGAGTTGGTTTGAAGGCAGCAATGTGGATGTAGTAGTATCGATAACCGACGAAGGCGTTCAGAGGGGCTGCGCGTGCCTTCCGTGACTGTCGCTTCTTCTTCTCGCCTGGCTTTCGGGGACTATACTTGTAATCGGGGAATAGACGCTGATGCTCTTCTTTCGCCATCTGGGCCTCTGCTTTTGGAGAGAGACTATTTTGCATGATTCAACATCTCTTCGTACATGTCTTCGGGTATCTTGGCGGCGAACGTCAAGGCGAATTGAATGATTTTGGCAGTCTGTAGCGGGGGTAGATTCCGAAGTATCTGATTGGGACTGTAGATGTCAGAAAAGAAGCGTCACACTGAGGAAAATCTTACCTGGGACTGTCCAAAAGTTGATCGCGAATGAGCACCAATTGTGCGACAATGCAAAGGATATTGAGGTGAGCGCCATATGCAAAGAGGAAATCCCAAAGCTGAAGGACCTCGGGTAAAGGCGGCGTGCAGGCGCACAAGGTGAGAACGGAGGCAAAAGCATAAATCCTCGCCTCCATATTGTGAGCCATGAGGTGAGTGTAGAGCTTCGGATCCACGACATCCAAGACTCGGTCCACCAAGGCAAGGCCCTTGTGGACGCCTTCCATGGAGCCCCTCACATAACCCGGCAGCTCCTGTGTGATGAGTTTCTCAAAGCCTGCAAAAGCTTCAACCTCACTCCGTGCTGCGTAGAGAAAGGGCCCGGCGAGGACGTTCATGCCTTGGACGTAGCCAATCTGCTCTGCATCGTTGGTTGTGGAGGTGGCGTCGGTTCGCGCGCTCGTGGTGAAGGAGTGGCGAGAGATGTTTGCGGTATCTGGGCTGCCACCAAATTCGGAGAGTGTGGGCGGCGACTGCCAGCCATTGACACGGGCTTCGTGGGCATCGTTGAGTCGCCAGGCGACAGCGTTCAGGACGCGCGTGATGCTGTTTTGTGTGACGCGACGCCGGAACAGAGGGTCGCCTTGGAAGGTCCGAAAAGTGTCGTTCTGGATCTTGGCGTGAGCAGGAGAAGCGCCTTGTCGGACGAGGTCGAGATAGACGTCTGTGCGAAGAGGAGGCACATTGAGGAAGATGAGCCAGAGGTACATGCGCACATCGGACTGAGGTGAGGTGAGGTGAGCGCGTGTTGTGGTGAGAAGTTGATTGGCATCGCTTACCATTCCATCGCTGTTTGCGGGTACCCCGGACATGAGGATAGTGTACCGCAGCTGATCGAGGCCCGCTTCCAGGTCGCCAGAAGCTGGACCTCGCAGCAGAAGCACATCGAGGTTTTGCGGAAGTCTCGCAGAGTCGGCGTCGGCTTCTCCCCCGCGCAGCATTGGAATTGTGCGTAGTCTATTCGACATTGTGGAAGACTGGGCAACGATTTGGTGGGGGCCCCGTCGAGGTCCACGGGTGGTGGAGTGGGTGGTTGAGGGTTTGTTTGGGAGTAACGGTTTGTGGCAGTCGCGTGTCGTCTTGGCGCGTCTGGGGGCAAGTTGAGCCGCATCTCGACAAGATACCCCCAATTGTCTCCATGCACCGGGCCATTTCTTTCATTCACACCCACTCGCCCTTTGAGAATCAATGTCATTCATTCCCACGCGCTCATAAAGCTCGGGTACGTGTGTACCTTGTAGCCATCCTGTCTCACGCGAGCTTACCCCAAACCTCTCCTCGTATGCCATTTCCAAGGCCTTGCTTGCATGCAGGACGAATTCCCTACTTGTCGCATTCTTACCCGCAAATGGCCCTCGGTGCGGCGTTTCCATGTCATAGCCAACAGGTCGCACATCAGCGCGCATGTCGCAGCCAAGCGCGTGGCTGTTGGCTCTCTCAACAACAGCCCAAGTGGAAACCGCCATGATGTCAACCAAGAACAAAGGACCCAATTCTCAGAGGATTTCCCGGCTGCCCTAGGCACGGCCCTCTCCAGTGTCTCCACGCCATCTCCGCGGCAGTCGTCGCGAGACTGGAGCGAGCTGCCACTACTGACGGCGGGCCCTCCGTCGAGGCATAGCGTCCCACAGAAGCGAAGACGACATTTTGCTCCGAAGCACGCAATGGTGTTGATGACACGCGTGGTCGGAGTCTGCCAATGAAACAACGCTCGCCTTGCCGTATCCCTGTAGCCTCTGCCGAGTATCCCTGCCGTAGCGTCCGCTCTGGCCGATCCGTTCGTGCTGTGTGCAGGAACCAGAGGCTGGCAGGCATTAGTCCGCACCCTCTCCACCCATCAATCTCTGCACCTAGCTATGTCACGGCTCATTATCTTTGCAGGCCTTGACTATAGCCCATGTGCCACAAGTGAGCTGCACTACTTGTCCTCCTCGGGTGCTGTTTTGTGAGACCGACAGACGTCAGCATCGCCTACTCCTCTCCATTCTCTTGCACCTGGACCCCGTGCTCGTACCCAGTACGCGATCGCTGCCTTGTGTTGTGTCCTAGGGATTGACATTTCTGTCACGCAATTCAGCCGCCTTATTTACAAATATTGGCTCGCTGCTCAATCGCCCATTCCCCGCCTCGGCGAGAGTCCAGATGGCCTTCCAGAGGTAGCCCTGTCCAATCCTACACTGGCAGCCCCCGTCCGCTTGGGCCGTGGCTTATACGAGGCGTCTCTCCTCACCTGTACGCGAATAGCAGGTGGTCTGGACGACGAAAAGCAAATTTGACAAGCATCTCGCCCAAGGGACCGGGCAAAACGCCTTGTGCCATCTACTTATACATCCCGAGCGCCAGGTCTTGCCTGCGTTGCTTGTTACTGCTTGGGAAGCTTGTTGACTCGATTGTTCGCTTCTCACGTGGACTACATTTTGCTGGAAGCGCTCGTTAGCTTCCCCCCCAGTGTCCCACAGGGATCACTGCTTATCTATATTCTCTCCGACCTCGCGTCGCAGCGCTCAATATGGCCTCTACGAGTACCAAGATCGGCCATGGGCTTGCCAAAATTCTGGGAATTGACCTCCACTACCGCAACGAGACGGGTTCAGAGCGTATTACCCGGGGCGAATCAGTTTTTTCCATCGACTCTGCAGACACTTACGTCGAGCACGAGCCGACTACAGTTGAATGGATTCGTCAGGTGACTCCTTCGGGGCACCAAGTTGTGCAATACTTCGTTCGATTGTTTCCCTTTCTTCATTGGATAACTCGTTACAATGTGCAATGGCTGATTGGAGATCTTGTCGCCGGTACGTCAACATCGCCCACTTTCAATTTTTCCGTCTGACTCTTCCAGGTATCACCGTTGGCGCGGTTGTGGTACCGCAGAGTATGGCATATGCCAAACTGGCACTTTTATCTCCCGAGTTCGGGCTCTACTCTTCATTCATGGGAGTATTAATCTATTGGTTCTTCGCCACTTCCAAGGATATTACGATTGGCGTAGGTCTTGCAGATTGTCTTCTTCTACTCAACTGACATTATTTCAGCCCGTGGCGGTTCTTTCCACCGTGACTGGAACCGTTGTCAGCAAAGCGGCCGAGAAACTTGGTCCTGATGTGCCGCCTGACATCATTGCCTCGTCTCTGGCCATTATTGCCGGCTCCATTGTACTCTTCCTTGGCCTCGCGCGGCTTGGGTGGATCGTGGAGTTGATTACCCTCTCCGCCATCAGCGCTTTCATGACTGGTTCTGCCATCAATATCGCCGTCGGCCAAGTTCCAGCTTTGATGGGCATCACCGGCTTCTCAAACAGAGAATCAACGTACAAGGTGGTTATCAACATCTTGAAGCATCTGGGGCGCTCAGACCTGAATGCTGCCATTGGATTGACCGCTCTCACACTACTGTACATCATTCGATTCACCTGCAATTACCTCGCCAGACGATTCCCCAACAGGGCTAAGACGTTCTTCTTCCTTAGTACCCTGCGGACGGCCTTTGTCATTCTACTTTACATTCTCATCAGCTATTTGGTCAACCGGAATCATCGAAAGAAGCCACTTATCAGTGTCGTCAAAGATGTTCCACGAGGATTCAAACATGCCCGTGTGCCCCATATCACGACCGACATCATCTCGGCATTCGCTTCCGAACTGCCATCCACTGTCATCGTCCTCTTGATCGAGCATATTTCCATCTCCAAGTCATTCGGCAGAGTCAACAACTACACGATCGATCCTTCGCAGGAATTAGTAGCCATTGGCGTCACAAATGTGCTGGGACCTTTCCTAGGTGCATATCCCGCCACCGGCTCCTTTTCGCGCACCGCCATCAAGTCCAAGGCGGGCGTTCGGACTCCATTCGCTGGCGTCATCACAGCGCTGGTGGTTCTCCTCGCCATCTACGCACTCACAGCCATGTTTTGGTATATTCCAAATGCTGCGTTGTCCGCTGTCATTATCCATGCCGTCGGGGATTTGATCACACCACCCAACACAGTTTATCAGTTTTGGAGAATCTCACCTCTTGAGGTGCCCATCTTCTTCGCCGGAGTCATCGTTACGGTATTCGACGGCATTGAGCATGGCATTTACGTCACAATCTCCTGCTCGTTTGCCTTGTTCTTTTTCAGGGCCTTCAAGGCCAGAGGACGATTCCTGGGCAAGACCAAAATTCACTCGGTTGTTGGTGACCATCTTCTCCACGATGACACCAAAGAAGGAGGTCAAGTGACGACTCGCAAGACTCCTACCGAGGCGACAGATTCGTTGCGAGATATCTTCCTACCGATAGATCACCATGACGGTTCGAATCCTACGATTCAGCTCGAAGACCCGTACCCGGGTATCTTCATCTACCGGTTCTCCGAAGGCTTCAACTATCCCAACGCCAATCACTACCTTGATGAGTTGGTTGCTACGATTTTCAAGAAGACGCGTCGCACTAACCCTGCCACGTACGGCAAGCCCGGAGATCGCCCTTGGAACGACCCTGGCCCACGTCGTGGAAAGGAAGTCGACCCAACCGATCATCGGCCGACACTGAAGGCCATCATCCTAGATTTCTCTTCGGTCAACAATGTGGATCTCACGTCGGTTCAGAATCTTATCGACGTGCGCAACCAGTTGGACCGTTATGCTGCTCCGGACACGGTCGACTGGCACTTTTGCAACATCAACAACCGCTGGTCCAAGCGCGCTCTTGCCGCTGCCGGCTTCGGATACTATACCCCGGAACCCGAAGGTTCTGCAATTCAGCGATGGAAGCCCATTTTCAGCGTTGCTGAGCTCGGGGGCGCTGACAGCGCTGCTGCGGTGGCGGAGAGGGACGCGAGGAAGAGAGCGAACAAGGCGAAGCATTCGGGCAATGACATTGAGGAAGCGGCGAGCAGCTCCGACGCGGACTCGCTTGACAGGAAGCTCAGCGTGGCGGAAGCGTACGGTCCTTCTCATGGCTCCAAGATTGCCGTGGTACAGGGTTTGAATAGGCCGCTCTTCCACATTGATATTACGGCTGCTTTGAACAGCGCACTGGCGAATGCGCAAAGAAAGGCGCATTAGGCATGGCATGGTCGATGGGAATAGGCTTTGTTCGGGTGAACAATTGATGAAGTAGATACCACGTCGTTCGTGTACAATTGTAATTGAGATTTTGCAGCACGTTTACCAAGTATGTCAAGATGCCCACCGTGTGAAAGTGTGGGCACGTGTCGTCTGCTGTGAATGGTCCAGTAGGTAGTAGAAGCGAGTGTTGCTGGGGTGGATCGCATCAGGCGTGGGTGAATAGGGCACGACCCAGCGCCAAGAATTATACTAAGACATGTCGCATACCTGTCCTCTATTCCATCCAGATCCCCAGCTCGCTGCGTGCGATCCTCCACACTCCGGCCACCAAATTTGTATCATGTTACAGAAGCCGTAGCACTGCGCGTGCCTTCTCTCTTTGTCTTCGCTTCTCATCCCTCGCCTAATTGCGGCCTCGCAATTCCTGTGCAACAACCTTCACCAGGAGCGAACCGCACACGACCTCGACCTTGACCGATTCGACTGCCCCCCTTTCATCTCATCACCTGCTGTATCTTGCGGTAGCCTATTCTTCCTGCGGCGGAGCATAGGACACGATGCCGGCGAAAAGTAGATTCACACGGCTGGACGCCTTCACAAAGACGGTTGAGGATGCGCGCGTACGCACAACGAGCGGCGGTGTCGTCACGATAACGAGCTTGCTGGTTATACTGTGGCTGGTCTGGGGGGAGTGGGCGGATTACAGGAGGGTTATTGTGCGGCCAGAGTTGGTCGTCGACAAGGGGAGAGGTAGGCAACGTCTCAATCGCAGGCCGAATGAATCTTGCGCAATGTGGCATGGCGAGGCTGTTGGAGGCTTATTGCAATTGCATCTGGATCCAATACATGTGGAACGCTGACAATTGCCCACAGGAGAAAAGATGGAGATCTCGCTCAACGTAACCTTCCCTCGAGTGCCGTGCGAATTGCTCACACTGGATGTCATGGACGTTTCTGGCGAGCTTCAGATGGGTGTCATGCACGGCATCAACAAGATACGGCTGAGTCCTGAGGTCGAAGGAAACAAGGTCATTGAGGTCAAGGCTCTGGAACTGTGAGGCGCCCACAAAACTTGCAACACGCTTCCTAATCTTCATGGGACGTGTCGTGCCATTCAATCAATACTGACAAGAGCAGCCACAAAGACGAAGCCGCCCATCTCGATCCCTCGTACTGCGGCGAGTGCTTCGGCGCGCCTCCCCCCACCGATGGCGTCAAGCCCGGCTGCTGCAATACCTGCGACGACGTACGGAACGCCTACGCGAGCATATCATGGTCTTTTGGGCGCGGAGAGGGCGTCGAACAGTGCGAGCGCGAACACTATGCCGAACATCTCGACGCCCAGCGCAAGGAAGGGTGCCGCATCGAGGGCAGCATCCGCGTGAACAAGGTCATTGGGAACTTTCACATCGCTCCCGGAAAGTCCTTTTCGAATGGAAACCTGCACGTGCATGACCTCGAGAATTACTTCAAGGACGAGACGCACACTTTTACGCACAAGATCCACCACTTGAGGTTTGGCCCGCAGTTGAGCGACGCAGTCATTGCCGACATCTCTGCCAAACACCAAGCTACGGGGCCCGGCGGTTGGACAAGCCACCACATCAACCCCCTCGATGACACGGATCAGCACACTGAAGAAAAGGCCTACAACTTCATGTACTTTATCAAGGTTGTCAGCACCGCATACCTGCCTCTCGGGTGGGAAAAGGCCGCCCCGCGACACGTCAAATACGACGAGCTCCTCGGCAGCACCATTGACGCAGGTTACAAAGGCAGCATCGAAACCCATCAATACAGCGTCACGAGCCACAAGCGAAGCCTTGCTGGAGGCACAGACGAAGAGGCAGGTCACAAGGAGAGGATACATGCCCGCGGTGGTATCCCGGGCGTCTTCTTCAGCTACGTGAGTCGAACGGACCCCCAAGACACCAAGACCGTTTGCTAACACAAACGCCAGGATATTTCCCCCATGAAAGTCATCAACCGCGAAGTCCGAGCCAAGTCCTTCTCCGGCTTCCTCGTCGGCCTCTGCGCCGTCATCGGCGGCACGCTCACCGTCGCAGCCGCAGTAGATCGCGCCGTATACGAGGGTGTAAATAGGGTCAAGAAGCTACAAAAGGATCTGTAAGTGCATGTTTGCGCGTGGGACATGGTAGTTACGGGATATGCATTGCGAAATATTGGGCACGGCGTCGGGCGCTGTTTGATCTTGGTAGATTACGATACTGGGAAGAGCGGTGGAATGCCTGAGGCTTCGGGAAGCCGAAAAGGGAAAATGAGTGAGAGGTGGAGGGACTATGTATACCAGATTCAGAAACTGTGAACAAATCGAAATCCTTGTCAGCTGTTTGCTGGCTCGTGGAGTGTCCGCCTGGCCAAATGCTGCCGCAATGAAATCACTGGCAAACGCGAACGCGAGGAGTGGGACCCGTCACCTGGGAAGTTTGAATGATAGACGGGCACGTCATGGTCCGTGAGCGCCGTGCGGGACCGGAGAGCCATGTATATAAACCACCTGCTCCTCGCTCTTCCAGTCTTCCTTCTTCATCCACTGCATTGTCTTTATTCCGCGAGCGATGAAACCGCGACATGGTCTTGCATGATCTGTCTTTGCTCTGTGAGCAGAAAAATGGGCAGGTCCAAACACGCATGAATTGTCATTGCGGTGAGCGAAAAAAAAAGACCCAAAAGCTATACATAACATTTTTTCGCTGTGAGCAACAAAATCTTCAATACTCATTGAACATGAATTGTCCTTGCTCTGTAAGCAATTGAAACCGAAAAGCGGATGCCAATGAGTCGTCTCTGCTCCGTGAGCACTTAAAACATGACGAATGAATACTTGGGCTGAGATTATCGCTCCATGAGCAGTGAAACCCGCGTTTCCGGATGGAGATGACTCATCCTTGCTTTGTGAGTATCAAAAGCTCGAGCCGAACTGTCAAATGACTTGTGCTTTTTCTGTGAGCAATTAAATGCGCGAGATGAGATTTGTATGGCTCGTCCCTGCTCAGTGAGCAATAAAAAACTGCGTACATCCTCAAATGTCTCGTTCTTCCTCCATGAGCAATAAAAATTCGACGAAGGAATGTTTGATGAATCATTGCTCTGCGGGCAGCAAAACTACTGCTCAAACTCGTTTATGTTTACTTTTGTAACTGTTCTAGGCGAGTCTGAAACGCTGAAGTTTCCACGACATGCTTCGAGTTAAGAGCGCTGTCATTCAGTGTCAATGCTCTTGCAATAAAAGCAGTAATTTCAACAAGTCATGCAGAGCTTGAACATATAGTATGTGTCAGAAAACATTTGCCGAAAAAAAAATTAACTTTATGCAGAAAGACATGATACAGAGTTTATATGTCGCGTCTTTCTCTCGAGTGTGGAGTAAAATTTCTCACGACTAGCGTATGGCTACTGTTGGATATTCTTATTTGCCATGGTAGCAATTAAATCTAGAGCGTTTTTCCACATGTCATCACCCCGTCAGCAATAAAACCCAAACAAAATAATGATGACCCGTCCCTGCTGTATTTGCACTGGCACAAAAAACACCCCACTGCAAAGAATGCTATATCCAAGCCATTATGACCGACCAATTTGCTAATTGATGCACCACCATCTTTCTCTCTCAAAAAAAAAAACTGGCTCAAATCAACAAATGCTTGTTTTGCTTAGCTCTTTCTTGCTCTGACTGCCCGCTCTTGAAAAAAAGCCAGACACCAGCTCCAATGTCTGTCAATTGAGCATCTAGAAGCGTCCTTGGCCGTTAAAAATGCAGAATCTTTGCTCTGCTCTGCTCTGAGCAGTACCTTTGAAAATACTGAATCAACGATTATATGCGTGTTTATTTGTCCAGCACTTCGTCTTGCGGCAATGGAAGCAAAAAATTCTTCCCATTGTTAGAACGTGAAAAATCCCTGGTTGAGCTGTTTACTCTGCGGTTTCGAGCGGACAGTTGAAAAATTGGGTCAACGACCATATATGTGGGGTTCTGCTTTTGAGATTGGGAAAAAAAAATCTGGACTGAGCAGTATGGATGCGTTGATACTAGTTGGTTGCAGGATGAAGAACGTCGCAAGAATGCCAGTGGGGGAGATTTAAAACCGGAATCACAGACATCCATGGGTGGAGAAAAAGCAGAAGAAGCCGCTCTCGATGCTGTGTTTGAGCTCGTTTGCCGCTTGGAGTTAGAGGGACAAGGACTAAACGCCTATACGCATGCGTTGGTTGATTGTTGAGCTGTGACGGTGAACCTACGCAGTCACTGTTGCGCCAGAGCAGAGTAAAGACAACACATAAATTCCCACGATGGTTGTCTTGTTTTAGTCGGTATTTTATTGTGGGAATGGAAAACCTGGGAAAAATATCCCGTATGCTGTTTCTGTTTTGTGGCCTTGAAAAACACACGAAGACCCTGATCATGGAGGTCTGGATTAAAGTCATATTGAATTCGAGATGAAATATGTATTAACGTTATAACGTTACACCTAAGAGTTTAAAGTTATCGGACAAAAAGAAAGTCGAACAAAACTCTCAATGTTGATTTCAGAGATCTAGAATATTTCCAACAGTCCATGTTTTCGCTCTCGGGCTCATTCTAGCCGCAACCTGTCTCTCTCTCATCCCCTCCATGATCTTCTCTACATCCATATCCACCTCTTTAAACGCCCTCCCATAACCCGCCAATGCCCCTCACTCCTCGCCTCAAACATAACCCCAAGCTCCTTTGACGCACTTACAAACCCCCTCGTAAACGCCCCTCTCATCCACCCCAATCTCTCCCCATCCCTAGCTCTCACATTAAATCCCCATAAAAGCCTCGCCACAACAATACACAGCGAACTCCTCGCAACGCATCCCCCAGAACACACCATCCGCACAGACCCCCCGCCCCATGTTCTGCAGCCGCGTGTACCATGCACAAGCCCGAGGCCTCAGTACCACAGTCTCAAATCCTTAGTGAAGCAATAAATCCTCACCGAAAGGCCTTAGCATGAAGTTTATCCCCTCACACGCCATCTCACCATCCACGACCTCGAATTATCATCACGATCTCATCGTACGTTCGAAATCAGTGCCTGCCTCGCGCGGCCGACTACTATACATAATTGCGCGCTTATCCAAAAGATTCTTGGGCGTATCGTGGTCGCTGATTGATATTACGTTGTCTTTCGGTGCTTGATTGATGCGCATTTCCACTGACGTATAGTCGGGGCGGGCCCGGGGGGGAGTATAGCCCGGTTGAAGAGGAAGACGGACGACTACGAGGACGACGAGCGCGAGAAGAGAGGTGTTGGAAATCATGTTCATGTACGAAGCGTAAGGAGAAGCTGGAACAGACGGTAAGGGGTGGCTGTAGCGCTATCTTGTTTTAAGAAGATGCTGGAGTAATGTACTTTGCTTAACTGCTGGGCGTAGTAGCCAAGGGCTCTAACTGGTGACTGTAGAGAAATGTGGGGATGGAAAAATACCCAGCAGCTAGTTAAAGAGAGAGGTATGTGCCTAAACCTGCGCGTCAGTTTTAAACATAGGGCAGTGTTTCCATTTGGGAAGACGTTTCGCGGGTGGACGATCTCTAAGTGAGGTTTTTCTTGCTTTTGCATCTCGAGCTTAGTTTTACGTCGACGTAGCAATGACTGAACTCTAATACGTAGATAAACAATGACGCTCGGACAGTATTCGGATACTTAGTAGACAAACAGCAAGTCGAGTGAAGAAGGAACCCATAGCTTGAAAGTCCCACATACTATTACACTTTTCGTTAAAAAGGTCAGTCTTCCTGGTATTACGACCCTTTTGTACTCTATTAAATCACGGCTTACGTCTCTCTCTTCACTGAAAAGGGCGTTTCTTCATTGCAGTCTCCTTCAGCTCAAGCACAGATTGGGGAGATATCGGAGAGAATTGAGGAACGAAATCAATAAAATCTGAGACGCGAGATGCTGGGAGAGAAAGAGAGAGAGAGAGAGAGAGAAAAGTTTCGTGATGCTGATTTGACAAAGGAGAAAACAAGAGCGAGCGTACTGTAAAAAGCCACTTGTTGCGATTGCTTGCTTTGGGCATGTAGTCTCTGAAAATGCGCAGGCCTAGCCCGCCCTATTGATATGTGTCGAGATGATTGATTTGAGAAGGAATCAAAATCAGAGGAAAGTCTCTACTGCTGGCGTTTGCGCTGACTGCCAAGCCATCTTAGCCTCGTGGTTCTTCCGTGCCCGTCCTCAAAATCTAACGGTTCTGTACGGTAAAATATACTGATGTCATGTTCCTGATCTGCCTTTGCCAACCCGTCCTGTTCTTACAGCTTCTTGCTTCTTCCCCCTGCACCCATCACATTCACTCTCCTCGGTGTTGACTCGCCCCTATATCCCTCCACCCTACCTCTCTCCGAATGCTCCGCCGTTGAAATCACTCATTCCCTTACCATTGTCGCCTTCCCTCCGTCCACCTTCCCTCCGTCCACCATAGCCCCCTACTTGGCCTTCTTTTTGCGCGCTTGCGAGAAGCCCCCTAGGATATGCGGATTCTGCTCGCTGCGCCGTACCACTCTCCGCTGACGTAGACGGCCTGTGCTTGGTGGCCGTTTTGAACCCTCCTCCCTATCCGCGCACATAAATTGACCTCAACCCCGCCATCTCTCTCTCTCTCTCTCTCTCTCTCTCTCTCTCTCTCCCCCTCTAAGCTTCCAGAAAGCGCGTACCCGTCTTCTATCTTCATCCCTCCCTCCCTCAAGACATTTAAACAAATCCTCGCTTGCTTTTGCAATGTCAGCTCATATACGGCAATACACTGAGAATCAGTGGATTGGCGTCAATCCTTTTGGTCTTACATGCAACAAGACCACTACCCACACCCTTACCCCCCGCTTTTCCTGCTGGTCCTCAGGATCTCTAGTCAGTGTTCGACATGGATAGATATCCATACGGATATCCATAACTTGCCTAATTGGGCAAAGTTGAGGTTTAATTATATCTGCAACCTGGTGCAACTTGACAGTAGTTATTTTTACATCCACGCCAAGTATTAACACCTCAACCTCACCGTCACCAGATAATTATCTTACTAATATACTAACTACCTACAATGGGTCCCAAAAAGGCAACCAGAGCTCGAAAACATAAAAGAGGGTCGGAGAATCCATCTGAAATAATCCCAGAGCTCTCAGTTGAAGAGGTGGTACAGAATGGGCCAGTGAACAACATTTACGGATACCCATAGCCCTACTACCCAGGTATTGCCTAATTAGGCTTAGCTAGGCAGCGCAGCAGTTCAAGCCGTAGCTGTAGCAGAATTATTTCTAAATATCTTTTTATAGCTTCCGTGCCAAGTATCAACACTCCAACATCAACATCTCCAAAAAATACTTTTAATTATCTATCAAGCGCCCACCATGGCTTCTAAAAATTGCAAAAAATCTGGAAAAAGGCAAAGACTGTTGCAGAATTCACCTATAGCAACCCCAGAGTCCCTAGGTGACGAGGTGGTGGAGTCCGGGCCTTCAATGTGGATCCTCCCTGACCCACCTGACGATTTGTCGATATTTACGGAAATCGATAGTGAGAACCTCCCAATACCTACTGAGAATTAGTCCAGCCATCCTGCCAGCTGTGTTGGCCTCTCTGACATCACAGAATTGTCCTTTGAGGGCCGTTTTAAGTACAACTGGGTGAATTGGGCTTTATTGCTGTACTACACTGAGACATGTCTATAGGGGTTAAAAAGGCCTGGTGGTGGCAGTATGGAGTCCCCCTGCTCTACAAAGAGGACAACGTACGGAAAAAGGCCTGGCTTTATAAAGATTGTCACCTCAGTGATCGAGAGCAGTGTGCAATAAGCCTGTCAAAAGGCTCTAGCGCAGTAACAAAGCACTTCGACTTTGTCCATCCGGAGATTTCTCAATTGTATGCCAAACCTCCGAGACCAGCTGGTATAGCTAGAGTACTAGACAATTTGAACACTGGAGATCCTACTCAGCAGAGGATTTACAATCAAGTGGCCACAGCAATTGATCCAAAGGGGTTTCAGTGGAGATTACTCACCTGGATTGTCCAAAGTCATATCCCTTTCTCAAAGCTAGATGAGCCTGAGTTCTGTAGCCTATTTGGACACCTCAAGGTTGTCCCGGGAGAAAGCAACCTGCCTGTGGCCAAAACAGTAAAAAGATGGATTATGAAAGAGTACACACGCCACCAATTGATGATCAAAGCCTTGTTAAAAAGGGCTTACAGCCAGATACACATATCCTTTGATGTTTGGACTAGTCCACATGCTAGAGGACTTTTGGCTATAATTGCTCACTGGGTGGATAGTGATCTAGCCAAAACTTGTCGGACAATTCTGCTAGCGCTCCGCGAGGTTGACGGCCATCATACAGGGGTCAATATCTCTAGAACTATCCAGAAGGTCTTCAAGGAGTATGGCTTACTCAAGAACCTAGGGACGTCCATCTCCGACAACGCTACATCAAACAATTCAGCCGCAGTAGACATAGGACAAAAATTAGTCTTCAATCCTAAGTATAAACGCTTACGCTGCGCTAGCCATATGATCAATCTAATTGCCCAAGCTCTTCTAGCTGGAGAAGGCTACAACATGTTTCATGAGAATCTTATAAAGGTCAATAACTTGAAGCAGGAGGCAGCAGAGTGGCAGAAACTTGGCCCTCTCAGCATTGTCCATGTTACTGTCCAGTGGATTTGTAAGTCGTCTACCCGCCTACAGGAATTCATGTATTGGCGCTGGTCAGCTAAGGATCCAAATCTGGTGGGATCTCACTCAGAGGCATATGGGAGTGCGTGTTGGAGAAAGGGTCACCTCAAATCAATAGCTGCCAATAGGCCTGGTACGAAGAGAATACAAAAAACTACTGAGCTACCTTTCCGACACGGCTCCTTATAACTGATTGCCAAGAGTTGAGGCTGGCTGACTTGCCAATACTCCTGTTCCCACCAACATCAGTCCGACTGTGCCCTGACTCAGGACTCTGCACAGTGACTCCGCATCAGCTCCGATTTGGAACACTGCCCAAGGTTCTGCAGTGGCTGAGCTGTGGCGCTTCTGTGAGGCTCAATTCTCTATGAAGCGATACACTACCCCCCCTCCTTGAATGCAAATAGTCCCTGATCTGCGCTTGTTTGCTTATTCACCTTGCGCAATCGCGTATTCCGGTTTATGGCGGAGAATTGAATGAGTAGGCAGTGATCCGGGGGTTTGGTGGGTCTGATTGGGCCTGATCTTGCGAGCTTCATGCTAGGTTCCAACACTCCGAGATTTTGGAAGGTACCATTTGCAATGTAAGGCAGGTGCGCACCTGCGCGTTGGTTTTGCTTGTGACAGGTGAGAGAGAGAGAGGCAGGATCCACAGGTATAAGAACTTCCTTTGCACCGCTCTCTACTGTTCTTCCATCAACCTCGATCAGAGTCCTCTATAGGTATGCTCCGAAACAACCAGTATGGCTTCCACTGATGCTTGCAGACTGCCTCACCTCACATTGCCTATTTGTGCGCCTCCAGGCGCTTTGCCAGAAGCCTTCCAAGTCTACTGCCTCTGAGTCGTGCGCGCCTTCTTGCGCGGAGAAAAGCCTAGCAATTTTGGCTTCAACAAGGTGTTGTCCAGCAAGTGTGCATACTGCACCAAGGGCAATGAGAAATGCCATCCTGTGAGTGTTTCTTGAGTCCGACTCTGGTCCGAAGCTAATTGCTAACTTGTCTTGTAGATCCCCAAATACTGTAGCGATGAATACCAGCTGTTTGTCAACGCCCTCAGCGCCTGGCAAGCTGCCACAGATGATACCGAGAACGAGGCCATCCTCAGTGTCTTGAAGGCGGAGGCTAAACAAGTGTCGGATGTTGTCCGGGTTACTAGGGCTGGTAAGAGTGGGCTATCGGTCCTGGATCTGCTCCTTATGAACACCAGCAGGTTGGATTCTCTGGAGAGCGATGTCAAGGAGGTCTGGCAATCGGTCAACCAGCTGAGCAAGAGGTCTATGGCATTTAGCGTATGCAAAATTCGTAAGATTCTTGGCAGAGGATCCTCGCAAAAAAACACACACATACATATGCAAGGAACCAGGGTACCAAAACTGACTCATTATTTACACCCAGTTTCTGGTACTTGACTTACTAGTATATGTTGACGTATGCGAGCCTTTCTTACGCGTTATATCGCGACCTATACGCGTCCACGCTACCTCTCTAGAAGCCTCTCCGGTATAGCCTATGGGTGAAGGACGACGTATTGTACGTGTCGAAGCCTCCATATATTCTATAAGGCACTTCTGACATACTCAATAGAACTTTAGGATAACTCATCGCCACCCTCCACAATATACAACCTATCGCCATCTCCAGTCAGAAGTAATGCCACGGAAGGCTACCCGGGGTACCGCTACCCGCCGATCAACGTGTAGTAAAATACCAAGTAGTTGCACAGTCAAACAGACTGAGACTGAGGTGACACCTGCAGCAACCGCTCGAGAGTGCAGCGTAGCTGCAACACCTCGACGAGGTGGACTGACAGGACGCGCGAGGAGGCAAGAGCGCCCATGGCGGGCAGCACATACGGGACACGCAGCATCAGTTGGACAGATTACTAAGGTTGTGACGTTTGATGATGTTCCACCTAGACCTCCAAAGGCGTCGCAATTGGTCGATTGCCCCGTTGAGGCCCTCTCAAGTCCTGGTTACCTGTCCCTCCAGGAGCAGGAGGATCAGCTGATTGCTAGACTGGAGGCTATACGAGAGCGCCGCAACGCCAGTACTCAACGAGGTCTATTCCTACAAGAGCTGACGGGCGGCGCTGGCGAGGAGGAGGAGGATGAGGATGAGGACGACAACGATGCCGCTTCTGATCTTGTCCATATTGTCGAGCCGGCACGCCGCCGCCGCGAGACCAGCAGCGTTGGACCACCTCAAACACACGGCTGGGATGGGAAGCCACTATCCCTCCAGGGCCTACGGCGCGAGGAGGGCAAGAAGGACCTGCAGAAAGAGCTTAAGAGACAAGGGCACAAGACACCTGATTCATTTGCGGCCCAGGAGTATATGGATAGCGAGGAGATCGACTTCCGTACTGATCCTTCCGCTCCTGTTGAGTATATTGTCAACTTCCAACTGGTCATAAGGATCAACTTGGCAAAGGTGCTTACGTCGGCTCGTGGCAATGTGAAGCGATCAGTCGTCGCAACGGATGGACTCGGCTGGGTGGACGACGTGATACAAAAGGTGATTGATGAGCGGATTGGCGACGCGGATTTTGATATGGAGCGACACCATGTCACTATCAAATCGCTGAGTGGCCGCGTCCCAGCTACACACGAGGACGTCAACGACTTTGGCGAGGAGACGTTGAGTAGCCTGCTCAGATTTGCAGACTCTATATGGTACGAAGCCATGAGGTTTGCCGTCAAGTTCACGATCGAGGTTAAGCTAAAGTGTGCGGACCTCACCACTGCCGGTTTGCCTAGAAAGGATCTAAAGCGCAAAGCCGACGACTCGCCTGCTCTCACGCCTGGCAAACGTAACGATCGAACAAAACAGCTCCGGGCGCAACACCAGGCCGAGAGGACAGAGCAGTATCATGTTCGCGCCAACCAGCTGGAGAACCTCCATGCCGAGTGGAGATGTCGCGATGCTAATTGCTCAAATAGTGGGCAATTTTGTTACCATAATGCATCGGAGAAACCTCACACGCATTTCAAGCTTACGGCGCCCGACATGGACTCTTGGGTTTCTACAATCGAGAGGGCAGACGACGGCGCGAGTAGGTACACTCCTGGCAACAGTATGAAGGCGCGTATATACTCCAAGGGGCCCATCTCCCGTGAGCAACTCGAATCCAACAGGCTTACACCCGCACAACGCGTAAAGGCAAGCGAGGAGAGACTGGCCGAGATGCGTATAAAGTGTGAAGAGATGAAGGTACAATCAGATTTCCAACGCATGCAGGATCAAATGGAGGATTGCGAGCGACGCCGAGAAGAGCAAGAGGATGAACAAGAGCGGAGGAGAGAGGAGAGGCAGCAACAGCGCAACAGGGAGGAATGCCAGCGTCAGGCAGAAGCCCTGGAAGAGGAGCGTCGTGTACAGGAGGCACAGAAACGCAAGGAGGCTTACCGTCGGCAGGAAATCATACATCTAAATGCTACACGATTGACCGAGCCTACTGGCACCTTTCATACACAGCGCGTCGCAGCGTTGCCGTCAAATACACAGCCATCGAGCCCTGTCAATTCACAAGAGGACGATTGGAATATTGTTGATGCCTTTTGGAGATTCATACTGGGTTGCGTAACCAACACTGCTGCGCGGGCAGAGCTTGGACATGCTAGGGAGGTGGCGGCGGCTAACTTCTGGACAATTGACGATCTGAAGTCGGCAGGCATATTCAATTCGGAATTGTATAAGGTAGCAATTGAGCAGGGTTTGCCCTCTGGGATACTACAAACATTTAATCGGCATATCAAGGCGTTTAAGTTGGATTATCGCGCGTCGCAGCAGAGGCAAGAGGAGGCGATAGCAATAGAACGACGGAGGCACGAGGAGGCTATGGAGGCTGCGCTGTTACTTAGCCTCAGCGAGCATGATCATAGTGGCGGGTTTGTATCTGGTGATACAATGCGATAGCTCAACAACAATATTAGATCTATCAATACAAACTCAAAAGTTCTCCTCGCTCGTACAATCGAATTGCCTCCCTCTGACAGTCAAGCTCTTCCTCCTCAATGTACAATCCGCCGCCACCAGCGTGCTGGAAGTGCTGCCGCGAGAAGCGATCACACTGACTCTCTGTTACGGCAAAGCGTAGAAGGTCACCAAAGTTATCAAATGTATGTCGTATATGGTAGAAATGGCGCTTCAACCAGGCCTTTAGCACTGAGAAAGTGAGCTCAATTGGGTTGTAATCAGGCAAGTATGGTGGGAGGTACTGTAGCGTATGACCTGACGATTGAATCAACTGGGCGATCCTCTCGTTACAGTGGGCTGAGCAATTATCCAAAACTATACAGACGGCACGTCCTTCGAAGACGCGATTGAGTGTTGGTATAAGAGAGTCCTCCAGCCACTCGAGGATTGCCTCTATGTCAAAGTAGCCCTCCCGAATCGCCGTACAATCGAGATATCCATGGTTAAGGGTATATGCTGGCAAGATGGAGTACGTAGCGCCGCGTCGAGTGTCACCAATCCATCGAGTATCCGACCCAACTGGGCCATACGCCCGGCAGCGCCAGCCGTCCTGCTCCTTGAAGATTGACTCGTCGATAAACACCAGCTCGTCAGCTGTATAACGTGATATTGTAGCGCGATAATTGTCGCGTAATTGTTCATCACAATTCAATGATATAAGGCGCAAGGCCTTCCGACTAATCCGCTCGGCCTTGAGCCAGCGGCTTACTGTCGACTGGCCGACAGTTACACCTTGCTCCTGCTGTAACCACCACACCATCTCGCCCTGGTTCATCCATCCGTATTGCAATATCTCTTGCCAAAGAGCATCTTTGTCGGCAATTGTGAGCTTTGGTGGCCGGCCAAGGACCCGTTGACGCGGAGGGAGCAGCGATCCATGTACCATCAAGTTTGCGTGTAATCTGTATGGCGTAGCCCTGCTCACACCCGCGCGATTTGACACTTCTGCAAAGGGAAGGCCATGACAAAGAAATAGGTATGTATTGGCGCGTTTGGACGCGCTCTGGCGACCATGGCGCGTCGATTGTTTAACTACTCGCTGGATAGGGCGTTGAGGTATACCATGGGCACCAAACGGTGCATGTGGGCGGGGAATTGTATGTCTAAAAAACGTAAGCATTTGTTGACATAGGCCTATAAGTCAGGTACCTGTATCGCTTCATGGAGAATTGAGCCTCACAGAAGCGCCACAGCTCAGCCACTGCAGAACCTGGGGCAGTGTTCCGAATCGGAGCTGATACGGAGTCACCGTGCAGAGTCCTGGATCAAGGCACAGTCGGACCGATGTCGGTGGGAACACGAGTATTGACAAGTCAGCCAGCCTCGACTCTTGGCAATCAGTTATAAGGAGCTGTGTCGGAAGGGTAGCTCAGTAGTTTTTTGTATTCTCTTCGTACTAGGCCTATTGGCAGCTATTGATTTGAGGTGACCCTTTCTCCAACACGCACTCCCATATGCCTCTGAGTGAGATCCCACCAGATTCGGATCCTTAGCTGTTTTTTTTTTCCAACAATTACACGTAAATAACTGGAGTTTCTGGGTACCCTGGTTCCTTGCGTATGTATGTGTGTGTTTTTTTGCAAGGGTCCTCTGCCAAGAATCTTACGAATTTTGCATACGCTAAATCTGCCTCTGCTGCTCCCGTTGCTGCTGCTGCGCCGCAGCTGCCCTGTCGTCGCAAGCAGAATGTTGCGCAGACTGTGCAATACAGTGATGAGGACAGTGAGACAGACTAGATAGTTACAGAATGCAACCTCTCTAGCTTCCAAATCTGTGCCTTATAGTCTATTATCTTCCAAGTGATCCATGTTTTTGATGCCTTGCTCCCATGCTTTGATCCATCGAGGCAGGGACTGAGGCGGACCCGCTTGGTCAGGATACCGGTCGTGGAAAGCCTTCAGCTTATGTGGAGCACCCATGAAGTTCGAAGCTTTGTACCAAGTAGGGTCCGGATCATGTCCGAGCCACTTCACTCGATACTTCAAGGGTGTTGTGGAAAAGCTTGCTAGCCAGGACTCCTTCCACTTCCCATTCCTCAACACCATCAATAGGGATTGCTGGTGGTTTTGGAGCTTCTTGTCCGGGGAGTGGATCCTGTGGATCCTTGCAGAGCAGATTCGGTGCGAAAACGTCATGGATTCGGGAACCTGGTGGGAGTCACAGTCTATACGAGTGGCCAACTTTTTCCATAACTTGGAATGGTCCTTCAAACTTGTCGGCGAGCTTTCGGCTAGGCCTCGGGTTGGCAAGATTCTTGGTATCCAAGTATACCATGTCGCCAACATCCCAATCTACTGGCCTCCAGTGCAGGTTTGTGGCGGAGCGCATTTGGTTCTGTGCTTGCTCCATGTTGGCTTTGGCAAGCTGCCATGCTGCATGCATCCGTTTTGCCAGTTTCTCCGCATCCTGTAGGTTCATCTTGTACAGAGGCTTGGAGGAGGCCAATGTTTGCCAGTCCCAGCTCTGTCTAGGCTCAGACCCGTAAAGGATCTGATACGGAGACATTCCCAGGGCCAAATGGGGCAAGGCAACTTGGGCACGATCAATCAATGGTAGCAGGGCGCTCCAGTTATCCTGGTAGAAGGATACGAACGGGCGCAGCCTCTGGTCAATGTACTTGTTCATGATCTCTGTTTGCCCGTCCGTTTCCTTGTGGTACGCGGTAGACAGCTTGACTTTTACACCCAGAATCCTACAGAATTCGGACCAAAAGGATGATACAAACTGTGGTCCTCTGTCTGAGATGATGGTTTCTAGCGTGTGTCTAAAACGGTACACCCACTGTATGAATAGCTCGGCCAGGCCATGGGCGTCAATTGTCTTGTGGCATGGAATGGAGATGGCTTGTTTCGATAAGCGATCAATGATAACCATGATCTGATCATATCCGGCCTTGTCCTTAGGAAAATCCTTGAAGTCAATGCACAAGTGCTGCATTAGGCGGTCTGGTATTGGGAGCAGGTGAATGAATCCAGCAGGTCGGAGCTGTCTCGGATGTGTCCGCCGACAGGGAATGCAGTTCCTCACGTACCTCTTGCAGGTCGCTTCCATCCCTTTCCAGTAGTACTTTTGGGACAGTAACTGATAGGTCTTGGTTGCACCAGGGTGCGCGCTAAACTTTTGATCATGTACCTCTCTGATTAGGTGAGTACACAGGGTCGAATCGGAAGGAACACAGAGCCAATCTTGGTAGAGCAACAGTCCATGGTCTAAGCGGTATTTGGAAGGTAATTGATCCCGTTCCGACTGGAATCCGACTCGGTTGGCTTGTAGGAGAGCTTCAATTAGTTTGTACAAATTGAGGGACATGGTAGGCTGCTCAGAGGAGTCTATGGTAAACACTTCTACTTCAGCCAAGGTTTGAGCGATATAGGTCTGTGCAAGGTCGGCATTGAGTCGGCCCTCGAGGCGATGTGGGCCTAACAGGACTCGGGATCGATTGTCCACCTGAGCGATTCGGAGGTCCCTCATATCCTGCTCACGGCGGCTGAGGATATCTGCCTGGGCATTGCTCTTCCCAGGAACATAGGTGATTTGGAAGTCAAACAGAGAGAGCTGGTCTGCCCAACGGGCCTGTCGAGCATTCAAAACTTTTGTGGTCATGAAGTACTCCAACAAACGATGGTCCGACAAGACTTTGATAGATGTCTGGGTCGAAGCCAGTTTGGGTCTCCATTTGTCAAATGCGCGCACAATTGCAGACAACTCCTTGTCGTGGATCTCCCAGTTCAGCTCCAAACCGGTTAGAACATGGCTGAAGAAAGCAACAGGGTTCCATTTGCCTGAGGGATGCAGCTGTGACAATACCCCGGCCGTGACTCCATCCAAAGCATCAGTTTCAATATAGGTGGGTAGCTCTGGATTGAAATGGTACAGAGTGGGAATAGCTAACAGGGCAGCCTTGATGTTCTGGAAAGATTGTTCGCATTCTGAGTCCCATACGAATGGCCTCTGAGCTCTTTGTACCAGAGCAGTGGAGATATCTTGAGGCCATAGAGCACGCGATGAAGCTTCCACAGGTGATCAGGATCAGCAAATCCTTCTGGTGGGTGGCAGTATACTGGTGTAGGAAGCTGAGCGTTGGTAAAGGCATTGACAGCGTCGTATTGACGTATCTCCATATTGAAGTGGGCAGCAATAGCCATCAAGGCTTGGAATATACAGCTGGCAAGTGTAGCAGCGTAGGTATCCTCAATGGTTGTTTGGAGGTCACCACATACACAGATTCTAGCCTTGTATTTTGTTAAGTATCCTTCACTGTCCAGCTTGTATGTGTATACCCATCTCTGCGGTAGTACCTCATTGTCCTGAGCATTGAAATCCTTCCAGGTGATTGACTGATAGGTGCCCCTTTGCTTGACAACTGATATCTCGTGATGCATAGCTGTGATAAAGCCTTGTTTGTGTGGTGCTGGCAGCTTCATCACATCCTGATATTGTTGTGGTTGAGGAGATAGATCAGTGAAGTGGAATTGCGTCTTAGGCGCTGTAGTCAATGCTGCCACAAAGGTTGACCAGTACTTCTTGACGAAGAAGCTGCTGCTCTTGTGAGACGGCTTTCTTATCCTTGCTGAGCCTTCAGGTAGGATTATAACGGTGCTGGTCAGCTAAGGATCCGAATCTGGTGGGATCTCACTCAGAGGCATATGGGAGTGCGTGTTGGAGAAAGGGTCACCTCAAATCAATAGCTGCCAATAGGCCTGGTACGAAGAGAATACAAAAAACTACTGAGCTACCCTTCCGACACGGCTCCTTATAACTGATTGCCAAGAGTCGAGGCTGGCTGACTTGTCAATACTCGTGTTCCCACTGACATCGGTCCGACTGTGCCTTGATCCAGGACTCTGCACGGTGACTCCGTATCAGCTCCGATTCGGAACACTACCCCAGGTTCTGCAGTGGCTGAGCTGTGGCGCTTCTGTGAGGCTCAATTCTCCATGAAGCGATACAAGGATGTGTGATTGTTGCAGGCTGCTGTCAATGAGCTTGCGGCATTGTGCAGCATTTTAGTCAGTTGAATCTTGTCGCTTCTGCTTCCTTTTCCGCTTCCTTGATTGATTGGTTTCTGGCAGAGCGGTGTCAGTGAGCGGCGGAGAGCTGCCGACTGGTGTAGCTGATAAGAAAGCTTGACTGGAGTGATCTGGGTGAGGAGACATCGTAGTAGCTGGAGTGGGAAGCTGAGGTTGACTGCAAGAGTTGTCAGGTTTGGAGTTGTCCGACGGTGAACTGTTTGGCTGTGGATTAGGTGTGACCAGTGTGGATTCCGGAGCAGTTTTGTATGAGCTATCAGATGAGCTCTCTGCTGAATTATACCACGACAGTATATGTGTGGTATGTATGATATCAGCCACTTCTGATCTTAATAGTAGTGGATCAGATTCATCATTAGCCTGGAAGAAGAGGTCTTCCTTGAATGTAACATCGCAAATCCGAATGACCTTGCCTTGGTGCGCTCTACTTTTAGCGGTTGGTAGCCACACGCGATAGACATTTGAAGCATCAAAGCCAACTAGGTATCTAATCAGTGCTCTTGGAGTCAGCTTATCACCTCTTGGTATCTGCGAGCAAAGTGCATATGCGCGACAGCCGTATATCCTGAGGTGAGCAATTGATGGCTGCTTGTTGTAGGCTAGCTCAAATGGAGTTTTCCATCCGAGTGATTGCGTCGGCGTGCAGTTGAGCAGGTATCCTGCTGCAGTATAGATCTCAGGGGCAAGTGCGAGAGGTAGCTTAGATGCCACTCGCATGGATCGAGCTCGATCGATCAGTGTCTTGCCTGAGCGCTCAGCTGATCCATTTTGCTCCTTTGTGTGTGGTGCTCTAATCTGAAATCTGATCCCTTCTTGATGGCAGTAGGCCTGCGCTAAGTCATCTGTGAGGCCATATCCTCGCTCATCATCAGCAATAATAAAGGTGACTGTCGTGTTGAACTCGTGCTTGATTGACCGATTGAGTTGAGTGAGTGCGCTGAGTAGCGTTGGCTTGTCCCACTTTGGGATGGTGTATACAAGGTTCAGCTTTGTATAGAGGTCAAAGCCATGGAAGACGTAGCGGTGGCCATTGTATCCAATTGCATCTAGCTTGATAATATTAATAGCGACTGTTTCAAATGGACGAGAAGCACCAAGCTCATGGCCAACGCGCCGAGATATGATCTGGTGTGCCTTGTTCTGTGAGCATTTGTTGCAGTGGACTGTAGTTGGTACAGAGCCGGCAGATGGCTGTATGCCCTTGACGTTGGCAGCCAGATGATCGATCGAGTTGCTGCCTGCATGCCCCATCAATATGTGTAGCTGAGGCTTTGTAAGCTGGCGAGGCTTGAGTGGCTCGGCAGAATATTGCGGCCTGCAATTGTTAGACGCGTATGCTGAGTGCTGCAGTGGCAGCTGAGCTGAAGGCTGAGCCACTGGCTGGTCTCGATGTACGACGAGCCAGTGACCTCCGAGTCGGGTGAGCTTTGCAATATCTTGTCCTGATCGGTATAGGCAGTTTCGGCCTGAGTCAAAGTGGACATTTGATGATGAGAGCCGCGAAAGTGACACTAGGCTGGTGAAGAAGGATGGGATGAGTGCTACATGCTTCAGTGTGGTGACTCTGTTACCCTCTGGCGTCGACAGCGGTATTGTGACTTCTCCCCATGCTTCGATTCGTGTCTCTGAGCCGCCAGCAAGTACGATATCGTTGACTGCTGCCAGGGCTTTCCACTGGAACTCAGCTGGGTTGTTGCAGATGTGGATGTCGGTAGCTGGATCAAGCGTCCATGAGTAGATGAGCGGATACTGTTGAGACGCTAGCTGATTGCTACATGCAGCTGAGAAGACAGCATATGCCTGATACGTAGCAGCGTATGCCTCATGCAGAAGCTGGTCTGTAGGTTCATCGCCGGCATCGATCTCGATCAAATCAGGTTCAGCTTGTTTGTCCGGAGCAAGGTTAGAGGCAGGGGAATCCTTGCTTCTTTGCTTCTTGAAGCTCCGATTTCGCTCACGGATCCTGTTCAAGATGCCTTTCTGGTCCTTAGCCTCGTGCGTGGCAATCTTCTTGGCTTTTTCAGGGTCTTCGACAAATCCTCTTGGTCTGAGCGAGGTGTCGATGTACGGGCACTGCCCCCAGAAGTGGTTGTCGCCACAGAGGCAAGGTTTCTGTGGTTTGTCGCTGCCTCTTGGTCGCTTTCTGCTGTATGGCGACTTCTCTTGATTCAGTGTAGCTGCTCCGAATACGCCACCATGGATATTTGATTTTCTTGAGTACACTGAGCGACAGTGTGAGAGGAACTTGGCCAAGAGTGTAGGCAGCTGAGCTTTGTCTGGTAT
>ML996261.1:29364-71495 GCA_010093805.1 Polyplosphaeria fusca | reverse complement strand
CATCAGAGGCAACACTTTGTACGAGCAAGTGGATCAAGGAGGGCCTTGTTACAATTGGCGCCATCAACAATATCAATTGCTCAATTGAGAGCTCAACTGGCGCTGGCGGCGATGGGGATACCCAAAGGGATACCCAGTATGGCGATACTCAACGCAGTCTACAGGACAACTTCTACGGGGCATCCGTACAAGCTCAGTCAGATCCGTTTTCAGATGGTTGATGCAACTTGATGGATTGTAGTATTACAGGTGGATTCGAACTCGGGGTGTTTCCCCTCAGTGATTGATATTTGACGTTGAGCCAAGCATATAGCTGAAACAGATGGCGGTCTCACCTATTTTTATTAACAAGTTACATAATCCTTGGCTATTTCCCGGGCCTCCCGGGCCTCCCGGGAAATCGTTCCCGGGACGGGAGGCCCGCCCGTTGCGAACCCTGGGCCAGCCGCTACACGAGTTGTGGATGCTCTAGAAATGTGGCCCAATTCTGGAGAGCCTAGCGAGACCGTACGCATCGTGGTCATATCGTCTCTTGAGAAAATTGACTGATACATGTCCAGGGCTTCTCGCTTGCGAACGGCGGAGGGACCACCCTATATGAAGTGTTTATGAAACAACCGCATCGCGCTGCAGAGTTCGCTGTAGCAATGCATGCTTTCACAAGCTCGCCGGACATGTCGTTGGACCATCTTACAGGAAATCCTTTGTGGAAGACTTGTAATACGGTAGTGGACGTTGGTGGGAGCACCGGCACCACCGCAGTTGCACTGGCAAGGGCGCATCCGCACCTCCATGTTACAGTTCAGGACTTGCCTCCAAACGTTGAAGGTGCCTCCAATGGCTTGCTAGACGAATAAAAACATCGTATAGACTTCATGCCGCACAACTTTCTGGCTGATGATGTTATTCAGCCTGTGGAAGGAGCCGACGTGTATTTAATGCGCTGGGTGCTGCATGACTTCTCTGATGCGTGTGCTATCAAGATACTGAGAACAATTGTCCCCGCACTCAAGAAGGGCTCCAGGGTGATGATTATGGATCTCATTTTCCCTGAACCTGGAACGTTGCCTGTGTGGAGAGAAAGAGATCTCAGGTATGCCTGAAAATCTTGAAACGATATTTTAAGATCGCTGATAATGTGGCTTAGGCAAAAGGATCTTCAGATACTGACTCTCTTCAATGCGAAGGAGCGCACTTTGGAAGAGTGGAAAATTCTCTTTTGCACTGCTGATCCACGGCTTGTTCTGAAAGAGGTGTTCCAGCCAAAGGGATCAACACTTATCGAGCATGCTTGAGGTCGAATTTGAGTCTGAAAAATGAATTCGAGAACATTGGAATTTGCCAACTTGGGGCAATAAAGATAGTAACAACCCTGAGACTTGCAAAGAGAGTTCCTGTTACCGACTCGTCCACTCCATTTGCTACTGCATCCACCATTAGTCGAGACATCACAGTCCTCGCCTTCTCAATGCTGCTCTCAACTTCTTCTGAAATGAGAAGACGTGTTCTTGACTGATCATAGTGTAATGACTGCCGTCCACATCGTGCATTCTCATCGTTGATGCACAAAAGTCCGCCCACTTGTTCAGATGTTTTGCGCGCCAGATGTCCTTATTCTCCGCCACGACTGCCAGAGGAATCGCGCAAAAGACGTCGATGCAAGATACCTGACAGCTAGGCTCATACTCACGAGCCATACTTTGTAAACCGTATGCGACGTTTGCCCAATTGAGAAACCCAGCTTTGGTCAGACCGAGTTCCTCGATTCTCAGCGCATCCGAGGCTGCGAAGACAAAGTCAAGCGCTTCGGTCTTCGTCAGCAGGGAAACTTCCTGCGCGACTTCGCGGGAGTACGACTCAGTGATGAGGCCGAGAAAGTACCCCAGATGCAGCAAACATTCACTCCAGACTAGCTCCTGCATCCGTTGCTTGATATGTGGCGGGAGGTTGAAGCTTCCTAGGAATTTCACCTGCTCACTACGAGCTTCCAACTTCTTTGCCGTTTCAAAGGCCAGCATGGCGCCATAGGAGTATCCCGCCAATGCATATGGCCCATTGGCCTGAACTCTTTGAATGGCGGTTTCATACGTCTCTACGGCCTCTTCAATACTCTCAAAGGGCTGCTCTCCATGCTCAAAGCCTCGGGCACGGAGCGCATAGACTGGACGGTCGCTGATGTATCTGGTGAGATTGAAGAAGACTAGGACCTCGCCAACGCCGGGGTGAAACAACCATAGTGGTGTTTTGGTGCCTTGGGTCCGAAGGACAACCACTGGATTGTATGAAGATGGCTCTTTCGCATTTCCCTCGGTCAACCTCTTACCATCGATGACCTCGGATAGCGCTCGCAACGTCGGGTGCTTTAGAAGCATCATGATGGATACAGTCTTCAGATTGAAAGTAGTTTCAAGCTGACGCTTCAGCTTTATGAGGCTGACTGAGTCCAAGCCCATGTCGAACATTGGCCTTTGAACACTCAGACTTGCTGGGGATAGATTCAGCACGGAAGCGAAAACTTGGACGAGCTTTGTCTCAGTTGCTGTTGATGGAGGAACGAGAAGCTGCTGATGCCAACTGTTCATAGAGTGATCGTTCAGTTTCTCAAAGTCATGAAACCCGCCATTTTCAAAGGAAGCCTTCAGTTGCGCTCTTGACAGCTTCCCTAGAGTAGACTTTTGCATGACAGCCTGGTTCAAGGGGATGACTTTAGGAACAGTACCTGTCTCGAGCATAACAGCCTGTTTGATGCCAGTGTTGGTCTCAAATCTGGCACTCTGGTCGTCTTGGCTGTATGCAGGAGCATATACGACGCAAATGCTCTCGGACTGCATACCATTCCTACGATAGTGGAAGCATGCCAGATAGGTCGGCTGTATGTCATGAAGGCGTGCTGCTTCAATGGCTGATTCAACCTCATGAGGGCTATACTTGACTCCGTTGATGTTGATCGCATCTTTGCTTCGTCCAACGAGGCACAGGTTGCCGTTCGTATCCATCATCGCTTGGTCGCCAGTCTTGAACCAACCGTCCGGTGTAAACGCAGCAGCAGTCTCTGCGGGATTGTTGAAGTATTCACCGAATACGATGTCTCCAGATACTTCAAGCTCGCCGGGGGAGAGAGGAGTGGCCGCGATGCGTCCTGTGCTATCCCATTCAGCTGTGACACGCATTTGTATGCCGGTGACGCATTGGCCGAGCGATGCAAATTCGGATCCCAGAGTGAGATCGTACTCTGGAAAGTTGTGATTGTATATTGCGCCCGCACAGGTCTCACTCATGCCAAACCCAGGCACAATGACGTTTGGTGGAGTGCCGAACTGCACCAAGTATGGAGAAAGTCGAGCACCAGTTGAGACCAAGTTGGCTTCGCCTCCCGTCGTCAAAACGCGAAGCGAACTTAGGTCGAAGTGCTCTTTGTCACTTTCTAGACCTTCGAGTTCCTCCAGCAGCTTCGCCAGTAAGAAGTGCGGAGCAAAAGAACGTGCCACTCGATATCTGCTCATCAATCTCAGAAAGACCAATGGACTTGCGACGACATCTGCGGCGTTAACGTGGATTTGGTTGGCTCCCATGTACATAGCATGGAGATGTATCTCGGTGATGTTTGCAACATGGTCGAAGCCAATCCAATTGAGAAACGTAGACCCAGGCCCAAAAGACCGATCCCTTGGTTTTCCCTTGACGGCAGCTCTGATTTGGCGATTGGTGAGAGCGACTGCCTTTGACTTCCCCGAACTCCCAGAAGTCAGCACCAGTATAGCGATGTCTTCAAGGCACGGTGACTTGGTAAATCTGCCCTCTTGACTTCGTTCAAAGCTACGTGTAGCTCTATCGGCAAATTCCTGGATTGAGACCAGTTTGGTATTGGCATTATTTCCGTCATTAAAGTGAGCCCGTAACTTTTGGCTTGTCAAGAAGATCGGTTCCTTGAGTAGATGTCGCAAGTGAAGTATTTGTTTGGCTCGTTGCCCCTCGTTTCGGCTAAGTGTAGGACAAGGACAAGGCGTTGCTCCAGCCAGGATGGTGGCCCAGAACCAGATGATGTTGTCGATATGCTGGTCAAGGTAAAGCACAACAACAGAGTCTGTCGCAAAATCTGTCTTGTCGAATAAGAAAGAAGCTCTCGCAAGAGCCATCTGGCGCAATTCTTGGTAGGTTATAGCATGTTCAAGCGCAGGGTTTCCGGCTGCACCGACTACGAATCGAATCACGGACTGCGTTTGAAAGCTGATGGTAGTATCTAGTAGCTCCTGTAAGTTTTGGAAGTCCATCTCTTGTTCTTGTTCAATTCGAATTTCTCAGAAGATTTGGTATCCGCAGTAAAGCAACAACAAGGATGCGAGGCCAACAGTGGGTGTCTTGTCAGTCTTTCAGCAATATGCGGAGCAATAGGCGTCTGGTCTGATGTGAAGACAAAACGACATTTGCTCATGTATTGAAGTGAGTGAGATAACTGACTGTCTAATAATCGTAACTACAAGTTGTGGTAACTTGTCCACATCGTCACGCCTTCTCATTGGCTAGGTTTCTAAACTCGGCTCTCACGGGGTTGCACTTTCGGGGCTGACCACCCTTATGCATGAAGTGCGCCTTCTCAAATGACGGCCGTAGTTTCCTGAGCTTGATGGATTGCCTCCTGCATTGCGAAATGGAGCAGACTACATTGAGCATGCCTGCGCAACAAAATCCGGAGAGAGGCAGGGGCCAAGTACAGGGGCATGTTGTGGAATCCGTCTGTAAGTTGAATCAAATGCCATGCCTCATGTTGAATGGCCTTCGGCGCATTATCTCTCATACAGAAAAATTGAAGCTGTCGACAAGGTTTGGACTCCGGATAATATCGCCACGTTCCGTGCCGCCAACTTATCAGGTCTGCTGAATGGAGTACGGCAAACCACTCTCTTCACGGATCGCTACATAAATACCCATGATGCTTATATCTGGTCCTGCAGTAGCTGCAGCGCCTTTCAAGTGGCTCACCGATATCTCGTACTATTTGAGCGATGTGCCCGTCGCAGTGGCAACCCCCTGAACCTTGGATCAATCTCAAAGTCGATATCTTATCTTCGGTGTTGGTGCGACCGCGCATATCAAAGGCTCACTCTTGAAGAGATCACAGAGAATCACAAACACAGCCAGCCCTGTGTAATGGAAGACATTGCAGGGAAGATCACAGCACTCGCCAAGGACGCCAGTGATGAAAGTCGCAGGTCTATCGTCGAGGCCCTTCAAGAGCTTCAAATCGCGATTGAATGGCCAGATGACACAGTAGCGCGTATATGGGGTGGCGTAAGTCAATCGAAGTTGACTGAAACTTTTTGCTAACTAGTGATAAAAGCATTTCCGTGCAGCAGTTGTCCGGGTTGGTATCGACCTGAAATTTTTTGAGTATCTCTCCATTGGAACTCCATTCTCTTTGCATGAGCTTGCACATTTGACGGCTTGTCAGATTGCAGGATAGAGCTGAGTCTCCATCCTGCTTATCACTCCAGTCCCATCACAGTGGCGGGTCATCGCAGTCAGATAAGTAAGCGAGCTCCCACCTTAGATAGAATCAGCCCGCCTGCTAAGGCGAAGGTGGAGGATCAATCACGAAAATCAATCAATCAATTCCTACCTGAATCCATCCATCAGATCACTGTGACCATCAAAAGCACCGTCAATCTGACACGGGTGCGGACGATACTTTACTTTGTAGGGGGCTTCGCAGTTACCTGATCTTCATGCTGAGCTAACCGAACTTAAGCACGCATCTTGCAAACTCTCGCCGGACACCGAATAGTGAAGGAGACTGCGTCTGATAAATTCGCAGCGACAGAACTGTCGAACAAAATAGCTAGCGCAGGCAGTGCTGCTGCAATCAAGCACAAGTGAGTTTTCACTTCATAGTATCCGTGAAGTATTGAACTAACTCCCTAGCTTCGATATATGTGGGCCAAATCTCCAAGCCCTGCCCGCATATTTGAAGCGCAACGGCTACAAAAACCCAAACGATGCCCATGACAGGGCTTTTCATGCAACCTTCAACACAAAGCAGTTGTGTTTCGAATGGATGATGGCGAACCCCGAGGCCTACGAACAATTCAACGTGTACATGGCTGGCCGGACGGAGAAGCAGGTTATCTGGATTGACAGATATCCAGTCCTCGACGACACCGACCCAGACACAATGTCACCCGAGCGCGCATTGCTCGTCGACGTCGGCGGTGGTACAGGTCATCAAGCGCGCAACTTCCGTGCCAAGTACCCAAATATCCCTGGTCATGTTATCAACCAAGATCAACCATTCTCGGTTGATCAAGCGAAGAAGTTACCATCATCTGGAATTGAGCATATGGCTCATGATTTCTTCACTCCGCAGCCGATTAAAGGTCAGTAAATTGCTGCTCTGTCAGTTCATGTAAGCTGAAGCATAACGACAGCCGCCAAATACTACTACCTTCGCTCCGTCCTTCATGATTGGCCAGACGACAAGTGTACTATGATTCTGAGCCATCTAATCGACGCTATGACTCAAGATTCGCTTATCCTAATTGACGACAAAGTTCTTCCGAGTAAGGGCGTGCCGTGGCAGATGATGCAGGCTGACATCTCGATGATGGCGGCTAATGCGTCTATGGAAAGGACGACTGCGCAGTGGCATAGGTCATTTGATGCCGTGGGCCTGGAGTTGGTAAGGCGGGTGGTCTATTCACCAAAGGCGCTTGAGACGGTGACAGCATTGAAGCAGAAATGAGTACCGTCTTTTGCTATTGAGATGGTCTTGGGAGGAATTACGAAAGAACTCCATCAAATTGATATTTCCGGTTTTTTTTAAAAGTTGTTTCCTGCGCTTAAACGATGTGATATCTGAGATGACGGTTAATTGGCATTCTTGGATACAAACATTGAACGAGCTATTATACCCTAACGCTCTGCCATGGCTTAGAAAACCGATGAGTAGTAGAAAAGAGTTAGACAATGTAAGGGTAAAGAGAGTGTGTGGTGAAGCGAGATCTTGTTGCTTGCTTGCTTGAGCGCCCAGGTGTGCGCTCAAGAAGGGCTATCTAAACTAGACTAAGCCTAATCAGAACTAGCCTGACACGCGTGTTGTGTGAGGTCTTCACCAAGGTCTTTTTCCCATAACCTTTACAGACAAGCTTACTATAACCAATAGAAACTTGAAAGACGAAGCTTAGATGGACGAGTCACGACTCGCTAAGCATATGGCAATCCTTGCCATTAGATCTAAATGCCAGGGATATCTAGACAATGCGCAAAATAGTAATTGTATTGTCCATCCTCTCCACGTTATGATTGCGGTACAATAACTAGTACGTTGGCAGCGCTGACAATTTGCTTACGTGAGACTGCTTCACATACGGCCGCGGACCGAGGCATAAGATGAAATGAAGGCTTCTCACCCTAGTTAAGTCATCTCGATTACCCCGCGGACTCCGCGGACTCCGCGGACCTTCAAAGTTGACATTGCAGCCCTGGGGAGAAGGGGAAAGAGTGACGATGTGTAGGAGTGGATGCCTAACACCCTTTACTGATCGAATTATGCAGTGAGATCAAAAAGAGGAGACGTTTGCGTGGTTTATAAGCCCTATAAATAAGCTGCTCGACGATTGACTGGGCAGAACGAGCAGGTGCATAGAAAGAATGGACGTGATAGATCCCGTGGATGAGCTTGAAGGCTCCGCAAGCGTACCAAGGATGAGCGCCTCAACGAGGCTCTGCTGTTGAGCCTCTAGCCTGTGTAAGCAAAACTCGTAGTAATGCATACATCTAAGCCACCGAATGATCAAGCCCCCAAAATTTAGACTTAGAACGAGTTCTGCCTTCATCACAAAGAATGCGAGATGCGAGTTGCACGCTTCCGGCATAAGATGCGAGACGACGCGCATATCGCATTTGAATTTCTATAAAGATTGGGTGAAGTCGCTGTGGTAGATGTGCGCAGACTCGACAAGTTACCTCATAGCTAATACCTTTATACCTATCATGATGATTCTTTCCAGTCACCCTTCTGCATGGGTGCTAGGTGCATTCATGTGGTTTGCCACTGCGTCAAACGCTAATCAAACATCTACTGATGTCCGCAACCCTCTTTTCCCTATATTTGCTAGTCTCGTCCCCAGTACTAATTACGAATACTGACAACCATTTTAGTGTGAAAAACTCGCAGCCGCAGGGTTGCAGGAACTGATTCTTCTTGCCGGCTCCGACGCATACGCTGCCCGTGAGGCTTCTTACTGGGCCGAGAACGCCTCCTTATCTCCCTATTGCATCGTCCAGCCTCGCACAACAAATGAAGTGGCACTTGTTGTCAAGGCCTTGAGCGAAACTGATGGACCTATCGGCCTCCGTAGCGGTGGCGTTACTCAGTGGGCAGGGTCCAACGATGTGAAAAATGGCGTTACTATTGACCTTGGCAAATTGAGAGACGTGACTTACAACGCTCAATCTAAACTCGCTTCCCTTCAGCCTGGAGCGCGCTGGGACGAAGTCTACGGCGAGCTTCAAAACCAGGGCGTTTGCGTTACCGGTGGCCGCATAGGGAACGTAGGCGTGGGGGGCTTTCTGACCGGCTGCGGGAACTCTTTTCATTCAGCACAAAACGGCTTCGGATGCGATAATGTCGTCAACTTTGAAGTCGTCCTCGGCAACGCAACGATCGTCAATGCGAACTCAACTTCACACCCGGATCTTTGGACCGCTCTAAAAGGTGGATCAGGGAACTTTGGAATTGTGACTCGTTTCGACATGTTTACTTTCCCGGCCACAGAAATATGGGGTGGCAACCGAATCTCGGTCAGGAGCGAGGGAGAGAAGCTTGCTCAGGCACTTGTCGACTTCACAAACAACAACAACAAAAACCCTGAGGACGCTTTCGTCATCGACCACATCTTCGACCCCAGCTCCTCGCCAGACGTTATTGTTCTCCAAGTCATCGTGGATACTCATGGCGTGATCAACGCATCAGCATTCGATGACGTTCGAAAGATACCAGCGGTTGTGGATGATGTCCAGAAGAGAACGCTACAGGACTTAGCCGACAACGAACGAGTCCCCAGCCGCCAACAGTAAGTGATCTCGCGAGCATAACTCATTACTGTAACTGACATCACCAGGCAGGTGTGGTTCTCACTCAGCTTCAAGAATGACATTAGAGTCATCAACAAGGGTGCCGAATTACACGATCAGCTTGTCGAGGAACTCAAAGCGTTGATCCCATCCAGCAACTTCGCAACCGAATGTCTTTTCCAGCCCCTCCCGACTATCTTTACAGAGCACTCCATTGAGAAGGGAGGCAACGTAATGGGACTTGACAAGGTCAAGGAGAACGCACTCATCTGGCTGATAGCCGGTGCTTCAGGAACCCCTGAGGAATCAGCGATCATGCGGGAAAAGCTTAGCGCGCTCACTGCCTCATTCGAACAATACGCAGCATCCGAGGGTCTCGGGAATGATCTGGAGTGGTTGAATTATGCCGATCAAACGCAGAATCCCTTGAAAAGCTATGGGAAGGAGAATGTCGATTTTATCAGGAAGGTCGCGGAGAAATACGATCCGGCAGGTGTGTTTCAAAAGAAGGTGGTGACGGGTTGGAAGATATCCAAAGTTTCTCAGTGATGTGCCATAGACGATCTTGTTGATATATATAAGAGCGTCGAGGTTTGTATGAGGCTTGTTGTAATTAGAAGATGTCGGATTTGTTGATTTTCTGCCGTGCGTGGGCCCTGGACGTATCTGATCGAGCTACTATTGTATCCATGGTAACTAACGGTCAAATCCACGGCCCATCACCATCATGATCCCTGATGAAGATAAGCTGATCGGCCTCCATTAGTATTAGTTGATTGATTTTGACAGGCTAGTTGAGCTCCGTGGATTGTATGATTATCTACGGAGCTCAGCTCCTTCAGTTTCGACGCCTGGACAACCTGCATGAGCTAATAGCCGTGTTTCGACATCCCGTACTGGCTTTTCACCTATGGATCAATATGCTTTGCATCGATCAAGGCGGCATGCAATAGACGACTGAGCAAGTTAGGCCTACACAGGATATTCAGGGCCTTATCTCCCTAACCTTCCTTTTTATTATATGGTAACTGTCAATTTATGAGTCTCTATTCCTGCTTCGATATCACGAATTGGGTCGTTGCGTCTGGGCTAGATTCATCGCCAACGGAAGTTTAATCAAATTGTTTCTACTAGTTGTTCAAAATTTATATGAAACCTTATTATCCTTCCACTCACTTCTCTACCGCCTAGAGAATTGATTCAATACCTGCGTATGGCCTCGCTGTTCCGCTCGTTGGCGCGGTGTTTGACCCTCATCATCCATTGCCTCTGGATCCGCTCCGTGCTCGAGCAAAATCTTCGTCATGTTTAGATGGCCCCTAGACGCTGCCCAGTGAAGCGGCGTCCAGTTGCTTTCGTCTCTCGATTCGGTTTTCGCGCCTCGTTCCAAGAGCAGCTTGGCAATCTCTTCGCGGTTCTCCCACACGGCCATGTGAAGAGCCGTTTTGCCGTCGCCGGCTTGTTGCTCCATATCGGCTCGAACGAGTAAGAGCTTCACAATTTCTGTATCACCACTCCCGGCAGCTAGATGCAGGGGATTACTCCCATGATGGTTGGCCAAGTCAGTTCTCGCACCTTTTTGGACGAGGTATTCGACAACGATTGACCTGTTGTTTCGAGCCGCAAGCCAGAGCGGAGTGGTTTTTGTCTTGTCCGTTAGCTTGTTAATATCAGCTCCGTTCTCCAAGAGAAGCCCAACGATGTCCTTTGATCCGTTCCCAGCGGCCCAGTGGAGCGGAGTGGTGCCGTCTTTGTCTTTGGTGTCCACATCAGCGCGTCCTGTTCCTATAAGTAACTCGGCTACACCAAGAGCTCCGGAGGTGGCAGCGGCGTGCAACGCCGCTCGAACGTCGTGGTCCCGTTCGTTCACGTCGGCCCCGTTTTCCAAGAGCAAATCTGCGACAGCGACGCTTCCAGAAAACGCTGCCTTGTGGAGGGGCGTGATCCCGTCATTGTTCGGCTCCGAGACTTTTGCGCCGGACTTTAGTAGAAGCTGCGCGATGGACTTGGACCGATTTTCAGCGGCGCTGTGCAGAGGTGTCCAGCCACCCCGAACCTTTGAGCAGGGATCGGCGCCGTTCTGCAGAAGGAATTCAACAGCGTATCTGCTGGAGTTCTTGACTGCGCTGTGCAGCGGCTTCCAGTCTTCAAACTTCTTGCCGGTGAAACTCTCGTCCAACTGGAGACCATGCTCTTTTAGCAACTGCAAGACGTCCACGTGATCTCCAGCCGCTGCCAGGTGCACAACGGTGCCGTCGGAGGAAGGAATGCTAGTGTCAACGTTGTGCTTCAACAAAAGCTCGACAACGTCCACTTTTCCTTTTTTGCAAGCCCAATGTAGCCCCTTCCATGACTTGGAGCCTGTAATACTGTAGCCGTGGTCCAAAAGCTCCCGACTAGCTTGCGTGTCAGGATCAGTGGAGGGCAGGACGAAATCGTTCAGCTGCGTGTCCAGGCTGATGTCCATCCAGCTTTGTTCGATCACTTGTGATCCCTGGTCCTATCAATTAATCAGTACCAGCAATAGAATTGGACGGGTCATTTTGTTGAATGATTTAGGGCATGCATACCTCTGGCACCATCGGCTGATCTGGAAGAGGTTCGGACGACGTAGAATTCGACTCTCCAAAGATGTTGACATTGCTGCAGCAGAATCCCCACATCGGTAGCACGCATTTTGCCTCCCAAATCATGTTCCTCAGTGCTCTCGCGTTTGGTCTGTCTTCTTTGTTCGCCTTCAGCATTGCTTCCACCCATTCCAGAGGCACATTTCCGCACTCCGAGTCCATGTCCTTCAGTCTCTTTATGACTACCGCAATGCCTTCCGAGTTCTGTCGATAGTTCTCGGAGCCAGTACCATTCTTCTTGAGGATGTTATTCACATGGTCTCTCGAACTTCCCTTGAGCACCGCGACCATTTCCAAGAAAACGCAGCCAAGAGACCAGATGTCTGCCTTAGAGTTTCGCTCCAGGCCTTCGGAAGTTTCTGGAGCAGCGTATTTGGGAGTTTTGAGCAACTCCTGAGACGTGGTCGTGTGTCCTGTTCCGCTCCAATCCAGCGCCATCCCAAAGTCGGTAAGGAGGATGTTGTCGCCCTTTATGAGAATATTCTCAGGCTTGATATCTTTGTGTCGTATATTGAATTGAGCGTGGAGCACAGCGATCGCGGTCGCAAGGCAGCCGAAAAATCCGGCAATTTTGTTTTCGTTGTCTTGGTCCAACTTTCTGATGCGGTCTAGGAAACGACCCAAGTTGCACTCGGCCACTGGTTCCATCAACATGCCTATATATTGGGAATCAGTGTAGCCGCACACAAATTTGACGTAGTGCGGACTGCGATTGCAGAGCTTTTTGAGCACGAGTACTTCTACCGCGACGTATCGCATTTGTTTTTCTAGCTCCTTGAAGTCGGTCTGTCTCTGGATGCGCTTCAAAGCGTAGTTGATCCCGGATTTGGTTCCCCTGACTTCTTGGACTGAACCGTAACCCCCTTCCCCAAGGTTTCGCACCCCTGTGAGACCCTTTGGTAGTTTCCATATATTGTCATGGTTCATACGGAGATGGGAGTCGCTAAGGTTAAAGTGATCACCAAGGGTATTGTTTGGGTCAAGGTGCACGGTGTCGGTGAGAATGCGGTTTTGATGCTTGGTGAATCTGAGTTGCGCCCCTGGGTCAAAGGTTTCGGGTATGTTGTTTTCCTTGAGCGGGAGCCACACGTCTGTGATGCCTCTCGTCATGATTGGTAAAATCAATTTCCGACATTTGGCTTCCTCCAACAGGACCGGGATGATTGGCGAGTGCTTGTAACTTTCGAGGTCTGGAATGGCTTTTAATAGGGCGTCGAATTTGGCTTGTACGTCGATCTTGGACAAGGCCTCGATATTTCCGCTTTGTGGCGTGCTTTGAGCCATATTCGAAACAAGAACGACGATGCGATTGTGAAGGCTATGCGTGAGAGGTTTGGCACCGCTGATGATGATGATGATGTTTGCACTGCTATTCAGTGAGGTTCCCGGAATGGAAAGGTTCCAAGCTTTAAGGGTCCAACGGTTAGGGCGCAAGTAATCTGATGGGCCTAGATCTATTGAGGTCAGTCGTTCACTTCAGCGACCCCCCGGATCTGGCCTGATAAGCAGGCCTATGGACCTCTCCCTGTTTGGACCCCAACTCCAGATACTGACATTTCCGCATCCGGCGTTCAGCTTCTCCAGGGATGTTTCACGGGCAAACCAATCTAAGCATTCGTCTTCGCTGATCTAAACATCCATCCTCGATGATATAAGCATTCATCTTCACTGACCGGACACTCACCGGATGCTCACCGGACGCTCACCGAGCGCCACCTCGTTATAAGGTTTATAAGAAGAAGCTGGGGTATAAGAATCTCGCAGTATGCGTCTGTAGCCTTACGTGCTTTAGCTTCATTGGCTTTACCAACCGGTTTTCGCCGACAGCCACGTATTCGCGTACCGTCGCTTCCCGTCTCAGCCTGTATGCTCACCAATCATAACCTTTGGTTCGCAGCACTCCACACCACCTCCAGAGAATGCGAAACCTAGTTAGCTGGTAGCCTGGATTGTGGCCAATCGTGGGGGCGGGGCAGAATCAGCGCAGACTCTCTGCTCCCTCTTTCTCAAAATGTTCAAGATACGGCCAGACTGGCAACGACCGAGGGACTCTGGCGCACGTTCGAGAATCGCAGCTCCCAATGGCTGATCCTCTCACCATACTGGGCGCCCTCACAGGTGTGACGAGCCTTACAATGCAAACCGTGGACGAGTGCATAAAAGGTAATGCCACCCGCAATCTTAAGGAACTCGCTAACAGCAGATTAGGCTATAAGCTCTACAGCGATGCTGTCAGCATGCCCGAAGAGTTCCATTACCTAGGCATCAGAGTCCAGCTCCAACAGCGACGCTTTATACAGTTTGGGCTGCAGGCGGGCCTGCTTGCAAAAGACGGCAAGCTTTGCCACTCGCTTCGAATCAACCTCTCGTTGCTATTATCCACTCTAGCTGAGATCAAAATGATATTCGAGCAATATGCAGCCATCGAAAAGAAGTACCAAGATGGTAAATCAGAAAGATTTATCAATCTGAACGACTACCGTTTTGAATCCGAGCCTGTAGCATTAGATGCAGTGTTAGGAACTCCGTTCAGCGACGGAACCGGCACCGGCGAACCGAGAGGAACCCACTTCTCGGGTTTCCGTAAAGCTGGAAAAACGGTGTCTACTGTGGCACGGAATCTGCGCCAGATAGTGGTTGAACCCCGTCGCATCAAGTGGGCAGCGCTCGATAAAGATGCCTTTGAGTCGATGACGACGAAGCTTGAAAAGTTGAACTCTCACCTCATCTCGCTTCTAGATACTGCTCAGATCCAGCGAATCGAGGACGCGATGATTGCAGCTCACCAAGACATTCTTCAGCTCCGTGATGACATCGGAGGATTAGTGTCGCTCGTCAAAGCTTTGACGGTAAACGTAGATTTGCCAAAGAACGGGGTGTCGTCAACAATTGGGCCCGAGGACAGTTTCGCGGTCCTTGTTTCTCAACAACAGATCGAGGCAAGCGAGGCCAGAGATTATTACAGATGGCTTGCGAAAGTGAAGATTCAGCATGCCATGTGGGACAAGCTTTTGAATGATGCTGTCACCTCGAAGAGCCCGATCGCGTCCGTTGGCGAGTCGAGTGACCTGGAGAAGGGAACTTGCTTGGAGTTGGCAAAGTTTTCTTTCAGCGAGATACGACCCCGATTAGCAGCGGGTGACCTGAAGCAAGCAGCCACATACGAAAGACGGAACATTTGGGTTGAATGGAAAGGCATTCATAGCAGCCAGAGTTCGCGCGCGGCCATTAGCGACGAACAGATTGAGACTCGCATCATATTGTTGGCCGGATTCCTCAGCTTCAAGAAACCCCAAGATTTCAGAACGCCACACTGTATTGGCTACGTCAAACAGCCGTCGCGTTCTGGCTCGACTCATTTCGGAATCGTATTTGACAAACCGACGCCATCTTCGAAGCTGACCACGCTACGTGAGTTGCTCGGAACAGTCCCCAAGCCATCACTCTCATCGCGCATGTCTCTTTGTGCCACATTGGGAAGGTTTCTCTATTCGTTCCTTTCAGTCAATTGGCTCCACAAAGGGCTGAGGAGTCAGAATATCATCTTTTTTTCTGAAGATTCTGCTCTCCCTGACTTAGCCAACCCATTTGTTTCTGGTTTTGGTCTGTCACGTCCAGGTTCCAAGCCGGATCTGACAGAGAAACCGACTTTTGATAGGAGCGAAGACATCTATCGCCATCCGCTAGCTCAGTCGAGCGAGGGAGAGAGCAGCTACCGTAAGCCGTATGACGTCTATAGCCTTGGCGTCATCATAGTCGAGATTGCGCTCTGGGAACCCATCGAGGACGCAGTCGGGTTCAAAGATCTCAATAAAGTCCAGCCTAGCCATTTGACAGCGATGAGAAGCTTGCTGCTGGGGACCTTGCCTCAGGCTGTTGATGGTAAACCGATTGCCGGCATGCCTACGATTCCACCTGGACGAGCCTGCGCTGATCGCGTGGCCGCTGAATGCGGCGATGTGTTGCAGGATGTCGTCAAATTCTGTTTCAAGGCCGATCAGGAGGACCTCGAGAGTTATAGAGATGAGCCAGACCAGGAGATCGTGGTGCGTTTCATGAAGGCTATAAGGGAAAGAATCTTGAAAAACCTGAACAAGGTAGCGGCTGCGTTACAGAGAGAGTAGTAAGAACCCTAATTCTAATGTTGTCGTGATGCGACCGATTGAAATCCCCATGCTTTATCTTGTAGATGTCAGCTAGTCGAATCCAGCCTCGTTATCTTTTGAACCTGCAATCACTATTCTTCATGAGCACTCGCCGTTTGCTGCGTACGTCGGTCAATCTCCGTGGAGCAACTGGCGGAGTTTCTATATCAAACATATTAGAACCTAAACTGAAAAGACTGCAAGGCCAGAATACTTCCAAGCGAATATGGGAATCAAGATGGACTTGCTTACCTGCAAGGACTTATCATTCGACAACAAGGTAGTCGACAACAATTTCTTCCTGTCTTGCACTTTGAGGATATGCTGCGATGGAGAGGTTATCTCACAGATCGTAGCCATTATAGCAGCATGTTTGTGCCCAGAAGGGGGTGTCAACTTACGTCTTCGATAGAATTAGTGATGACATATCGCAGTGTCGTCACAGGATGCTCTTGTCCCAAGCGATGCACTCGAGCAAGAGCCTGATCTTCCACAGACGGATTCCATTGAGGCTCAAGGAGGTGAACACGGGAAGCTGCAGTGAGGTCGAGGCTGATGATTAACGTTATTTATCTGATTAAGTCCTCTGGTTCAAGTCTGACACTTACCCACAAGCCCCGCACGAAATTGTGATCAAGATGGCGCGTATGCTGGCATCGGACTGGAATTTTTTCATGGCACGCGCTCGTTGTTGTGTTGCTACTTTGCCGTCAATGCGGACGAATTTGATCCTCTTCATTTCAAGGCCGCGTTGGACCATGTCCAGGCTTGTAGTCCAGTATGAAAACACAACACTATCCTCAGTGAGCCAAACAGCGCGCATGGGTGAGCATCAGCGAGATTCATTCACTTACTTCTTTCCCCCGGGAGAAACACAGATCTCAGAGATGAGGGCCTGTACTTTACTTGATAGATAAGGTTCATTGTCGATATCCATTGGAATTGGGGAGGCATCCCCAGTTGGACTCAAACGTGGAGTAGCTAGGGGTGGTGGTAAGGGCCGGAGAAGACACGGAGTAGCGTTGACGGTGCATTCACATGGCTCTGGTGCTTGATATCGAAAAAGAATAGCGCAACTGGCGCAGAAGAATTGCGAGCAGTCTGAGTAATAGACACCCGGGTATTCTGGTTGCTCCAGCTCTCGTCCATATGGCGGCGCGTCAATGGGCTCTAGACACTGTATACACACCTCGCCCCCAATAGAGAGGCGCTGGGCAAGGAGCGTGAGCGTTCCATCGCATCCAACTGCCGAGGGAGATACGAGGTCATGTGTGAAAGGATGGGAGTTCTGTTTCGCTTTTGGATCAGTCGCATGGGAGAGGTTATTTTCGAACGGCCCACACAGTCTGTCGCTGGTAATCGTCCTTCCTGTCATCCCCGGAACCTTAGGAGTAATTGCAGGGTCATGGGTTCCAAGGTTGCAGATGAGTCGAAGCTTGTTGATTTGCTCGATGGCGCTCAGCCAAGAGCTCTCGATGCGGCTTGTACCGTCGACAGCATCATCGAGCATATCTGTTACCGGCAATTCCACTCGGCGATATCGTTCACGTTCCATCGTATTGAAAAATACCTCCACGATCTTATCGTCCCTCCGAGGTAGATTCAGGATGGTTTTCGTGCGGCGAATCATGACGCACGAGAGTAGTCTTTTTAGCGCATTAATCGCTTCTTCAATTGGCCCTCTCCGCCACAAGTCGGAGATGTCTGCATCAAAGGCCGCAGATTCATCGTAGGGCTTGAAATGGAGAGCACTGAACAATCCCAGGAAATCTGTCAGCCTGTTTTGGACAGGTGTGCCTGATATCGCCCATCGTGACCTTGCACGAAGGGAGAAGATGGCGCGGGCGGTTGAGGTCTTGTGGTTGCGGATAATGTGTGCTGGATGCTATCAGCCTGCACTGTGCGCATAGAAGTCACCACGGCGAGGCCATACCCTCGTCCAGAATAATACGTCTCCAAAGATACGAGGACACAGAACCGGACTTTACTCTCTTGTTCCGGGCCTCGCATTCTATGGTCTGATAAGTTGTGAACACAATGTCGGGAGCGATGGTAGCTCCTGAAAGCCGCAATCGATGCTTCCCATGATGATTAAATCGGGTTAGCCGACGAGGATGCGTATGACTGCGAATCGTTAGCACAACAAAATGTTGACGCTTTCACCAAGCCTACATTTTCAGTTGTTCTTCCCAAACCGAGAGAACTGAAACGGCAAGTTAGCCGCTGGACTCGAAGACGATGTATCTCTCCTTACGACTGAGTGGAACTACTACTAAAGTTGAGTGGGTCTCGGTCAGTTGGGGGTTTTGCTTTGGAGTAAGAGTGCTTCCAACATCAGCGTCTTGATCGGAGGCAATCAAAGCAATCATGCTCAAGGTTTTGCCGAGACCCATCTCATCGGCAATGATGCCTCCTCTCCAGATAGGAGGTGGCGCTAGCTGGGATCGGCCAGTGACTGTGTTGGTATAGCTAGCACAAAATCAGGTTGGATGTGGAGTTGGAGGAGCGACGGCAACTTGCCGCATGGCGCATTCATCTTCTGTAGGCCTCGACCAGATTCCCATGTCGTTTGTCGTTGGGTGTAGTCCTTGCTCTCGCCGTAGAAAGAAGGTCAGAGCCTGCCGCTGATGTCTGTGTGAAAGAGGGGTCAGTAGGAGCCTATCCGATAGTGCGTTTCCAGGAACATACGGTTTCAATTGGGTTCGCAGCGCGCTGGGTGTGGGAGCTTCGGCTAGCTTGCCTGTAGTTTCAAAGCCTGCGAGAAGGTCGTAGGGCGTCTGCGAGAAGTCTTCGACTCGGTGCTGCTGCTCCGGACCGGCCATGTCGAATGTCATCTGGGGCTCCTTATAGATGGTGGACAGGCATTGGGGATTCATATATGGGACATTACGGTCACAGTCTATAGGGTCCTCCAGGTAATAACCACATTGAGTCGCAAAGTAGCCTACGTCGTCCAGGCGTCTCCTGGGCCCATAAAAGATGATGGACAAGAAGCCCACCGTCCCGCTGGGAGATTTCGACCCCTGCACAGGCGTTACCGGCGTGGAAGTGAAGGTAAGCTGCAGATGGAGCTCGCCGTCTGCCTGGAGCTTAGAGAGGGCATTGAAGGAGTGCTCGTCTAGCCGACCGAGCCTTTCTGCTGACATGTATCGGTGCACGTCGCCGGCCGGGGTGAGAGAGACGGCATGGCGAGGGCAGGGCGTGGGGAGAGTAACGTTGGGATGTGCAGTCACGGGACGGTCAACAATCTGCAACGAGGTACCGGTAAGCGCGAACGACTGAGGGGAAGGGACTGACCGACCATGCCAAAGCACACAATGGTGTCGTCGACGACAAGCTCCTGCCGTGCCATCAGTATACAGACACCATTGACCGGTTGACCGAGGCCTTCATCGAGAGTTTCATGGTGGTGGAGAGGAGCTCGAAGTTGACCGTGGCTGAGCGGGTGCGCGGGTGCGCCGCGTCAGGTGGAAGCGACGAGGCTGAGACGGCTCCGCCACAGCAAAGCGCCTGCCTCGTCGTCTTCTTGTCCTCTCTGCTTGATAAAGGTATCCCTCAGCTTGCTCCTAGGAGCCACCTTCTGCTCTTCTCCGTATCCGTACTGGTCGACACATGGCCCTTCGCAGCTCTTCGTCGCCGCCATGACGCAAGCGTCGCCCCGGGCACGCCTTACCCTCTCCGATGCCTTCCAGCGCTTCGAAGCCACAGTCACTCCAGATGACCGGCGCCTCTTCACAAACACTACCCTCGCCGACGTTAGAGATGAGGCCCTCAGCATCGAGAAGCAGCTGCGCGCGCGTCGCATATTTAGGAACATGGCGCGGCTGCAGCCCTTCCTCCAGGCCATGGAACACTATGCCAAGGTTGTCGAGGTACTCTGCAACGGCACTCCGTACTTGTCGTGGATATGGGCTCCCGTGAAGCTAATGCTGATGTTGTCGGTTGACTTTCTGGGCGCCTTCGAGAAGCTCATCGATGCCTACGGCAGGATCGCCGACATGCTGCCTCGCTTTGACCGACTGGCTGTCGCTCTGAGCCACGACCACAACTTTCAGGTCCTGCTCGCCTTGGTCTACGCCGATGTCCTCGAATTTCATCGTCGCGCTTACAAATTTGTGCGCAGAAACGGTAGGGCCGACACCATGCATTCCGACCATTGCTGACTCGGGCAGCCTGGGCTAATTTCTTCACCTCCATATGGTCTGGATTTGAGTCGCGCTTTGGCGCCATCCTGAGCAACCTCGCCTATCACAGAGAACTTGTGGATAAAGAGGCCATTGCGGTCGACATTGCCGACGCTGTAACCCGTAGCCGACTTGACGAGGAGAGATGGGAGAAACAAGAACGAGAGTGGAGAGCACAGAAGATTCGCACCGTCCTATCTTGGCTCAGTACCGACGATACTCCTCCCGAGAATGTCCTGGAAAAACACGTCAATGAATGCATACCCGGCAGCTGCGATTGGTTTTTAGATCACAACAAGACAAAGTCGTGGCTTCGCGACGGGGCTTCACACGCCTTCCTCTGGCTGTATGGAAAACCAGGCGCAGGTCAGTTATCGCATTCTTCTATATCTTTAGAAGCTAATTAATTTTCATAGGGAAATCAATTATATGCTCGAGCGTCGTGCAGCACGCCGCAAATACTGGAGCCAACGTTCTCTACTACTTCTGCAGCTACCTCGGTTACACGACTAAGGACTCATCCCGCCTTCTCCGGTCTTTGGCCGCGCAAATCGTTCAGAAGCACCATGATCTCGGGATCCATGTATTTGATAATTACTGCCAATCCTATTCTGTTCCGACTCAAAAGGCATTACTGGGCATGTTACCAGAGCTCTTGCAAGGACTTGGTTCCGTGCGTATAGTTGTCGATGGCATTGACGAATGGACGGTTGCCGCGCAGAAAGAGGCTCTAAGACATCTAACACAATTGGTTTCAACAGATTCTTCGTCCTGCATCTGCAAGATACTGGTTGTGAGCCGGGATACTCTTGAAATTTCCCGCATATTGCGCAAGAAGGGGAGCAGAGCAGCCAGAGCTACCTCGGTATCTTTGAGTGATGAAGAAGAGATTATCGGAATTAACAACTCCATTGCAAGTCTCATTGATAACAAGCTTAGTAATCTTCCAGATCATTTTTCCGATCTTGACCCCGGTTCAACGATCTCAGGCAAGATCAAACAGGCACTCCTCACCAAATCAAACGGTAATGTTCCCACTCTTAACTACGATATAGATCTGATGCATAAGAAGGCATGTTCTTATGGGTACGTCTTGTGTTAGATTCACTGGATTCGGTCTATAGCCCAGAAGAGCTTGGCAATATTGTCGACGATCTACCTACAGACTTGGACGCGTTATACCACCAGATTCTCGAACGGCTCTGCAGCACTCCTGGTGCTGGAAAGTATGGCGGTGTTCTGGCAATCCTCGGTTGGATCTGCTTCGCTCGCAGACCTCTGCACAAAGTTGAAATTCTCCATGGGCTTGCTATGCATCCGGTAGAAGGCTCTTCGGCTCCCCTAAGTGTCCCAATCCCTCAAATCCTTGATCATTGCAAGCCATTCATCGAGGAGCGACCCGATTCAACGATCGTTTTCGTTCATTTTTCGATCTCCGAGTATGACTGCCGTAAAACCTAAATGACCTGGGGCTGACAACCTAGATTCCTACTAAAGTCAAACTTTGGAGAGCGAATCTCACGGGAACTTTCGCAGCTCAACATTTCGTATGCGTGCACTTCCGCCCTTGTAAAAGGTCTCAGCCTGCTCGGTCCCCGGAAAACATCCGAGTATCTCATTTCCATTGCAAATGGGACTCATCGGCTACTTCCTTATTCTATAAATCACTGGATTGAGCATTGCTTGGACTATGCTAAGTGTGGTGGTAAGCTCGATATGAATTGTCCACTCCCACGTCTTCTTGCCGAGTTACAACGCAAGCACGACCAGCTCCTACAAGAAATCGCTGAAAGAGATCCTAGTCACCACCAGTCGGCTAGCGACGTTGACATGAAGAGTTTCAAGGATGGCTTTGAATTGCTGCGTCATTTACCAGCCCATCAACTTATGCAGGATGTACTGAGCGATCAAAGCAATACAAGTCAGTACGCGTGTGAAAATGGAGAAGGTGAGTCTCGCGTTCTCATCACCCTGGGATAGAATAGAGATGTATAACACTGCCAGATGCGGAAGCATTCGCTAGTCAGCATGACCGAACACTATTCAGCAATCTTGCCGCCCGCTTCGAACATAATGTTCTGTATCTATTGACCCAAGACGATGTTGATGGCATCCCTCAAGAAACACTAGAAAAGTTTAAGAGATCTTATTCCTCCACGGCTTTTCGATGCCGTTTTCCGTCCTGCTTCCAAGCTTCTACAGGCTTCGCATCACAGGAACAAAGGGCTACGCATGAAATAACACACTTCTATCGCATCAAATGCAGTGTGGAAACATGCCAATGGAGCAGGATAGGTTTCAAAAGCAAGACTAGTCTGGATGCTCACACCAGGAAATATCATGATCCAGGATCAACGTATCTCATCCCACCCAGTGTCCGACGGCCGACGGAAGGAAGTGATAGCGCCGCGCCTGCTATTGTCAGCCCCGAAATCTCGTTCTCGCCCAGTGCCATATCCAAGAAAAACACGGATAAATTTGGCTCAACTCGCCTGGCGCGTGAGTGCGAGAAGGGCCAGCTGTCGTTAGTCAAAGAAGCTTATAATGCGGCACCAGAGGAACTCAATACGGCTGATTTTGCTAATATCGCCCCACTACAAAAAGCTGCACTCCACGGTTGGAGTGATGTTGTTGGGTTTCTTCTTGCCAAAGGCTGTCGTACTGATTGTCAATCGAATGACGGGGACACCCCACTTATAGATGCTGTTGAGAACGGCCACCTAGAGGTGGTTAGGCTTCTACTTAATTGGGGGCGGGTCAATCCTCACCACCAAAACAGGAAGGGTCAGCGGGCCATCGACGTGCTTGACTCTGACGATGAAGAATATGAGGAGATAGAGAGAGTGTTGAAGGATACTATGCGACGCGAGAACACAACCACCACAAGCAAAGAAAACGATCCCTCACGGCTCCTCTATAACGAATATAACCAGGAGACGTTAGTCGAAAAAGCAAGCAGTGGCGATATTGCGGCTGTAGGAGAGCTTTTGAACAAGCCAAATATGGCAAGCGGTGTCGCGGCGGCACGTGGTGGTCACTTCGATGTTTTATCGATGCTCCTAGCAAGCGGTCTGAAAGCCGACCCTAATCCTCTAAAACATGAGACGCCGATGCTAGTAGCTATCGGTCAAGGGCATTTAGACATCATCCGTCTACTTTTAGACCAGGTCAATTTCGACCCCACAAGGCGAAACTGCGACGGTAGGGCTTACTGGGAGATCTCAGAGGACCGACGGGGACCTAAATGGGAACAAGAGAGGGAGATGCTCAAAGCGGCCTACGATAACTTTCAGATATCCGTGTCAATGTCGCAAGCGCCTCCAAAAGCTCGGCGGCTGATGTCCGGGAAAGAGATGAGAAATCGGAATATAAAAAATCGGCGACGTGTTGTCGACGGCCAAAGCACTGGCGATGACAGCGAAGATGAGGTGCGAGCACCCGCTAAAAAGGGCGGACCTTTGTTCCCTAAATGATGGCAAGGGAGTTGAGCCTGTCAAGAAGATCAAACTCGATCGGAAGAGCACGACGTAATGAAACAGGCTGTTCGAGCCGTATCCTATGATAGCGCCAACAAATGTCGGGAAGAGGGCAAGTACAAGATTCGAAGGAAGCAAGAAAAATTTCGCAGCGCTAAATCGACTCCAGATCTCGAATCAGCGGGTGGGCAGAAGCTCATAATGAACAAGATCACATAGCTGCCAATGGAGTAGGCGTTGAAAGATTGGTAAATATTTTGAAGTAGAAGTCCGTGTATCATCCAAATTCATAGCACATTGCATTGTGATAGGCTTTCGTTCAGATACTATGCAATGCTGTGATATCCAAACCGTGGAATGCTCTACACCATTGAATGGCCAAATCGACAGACAGTCAGATGCAGAAAGCGGTGAAGCTACTGGAACATGCTATGGCCGTAAAAGACTGTTCTTCGCTGCTAGCGTCACGCAAACTGGTCGCAGCTATTTACGCGCAGCCATAGTTTGAATCGTGATTTACTACCCTCGGATCGTCTAGTAACGGCACTTGGGTAGAATTGCAGAGCGACGTAATGAGCATAAGCTTTTGCATCGTAATTGGCTGGCGTCAAGACTTTCTGCGAAGACTTATGCCGTGCAAATCGTCTAACCCACGGTCCATCAACACTACGATACTTGGCAAAGATATAGTTATCTCATAGCATGGCAGCCTATTCTAGTATACTTTAGTCGTCATCATTTGTATCCAATTAGGACTCCAATTTCATTATTCGCATCCACACGTATGCTTTGTTGAACCCGAAGCAGTTCCAAGGCACAGGCGGCACAGTGATCCACCACCACGCCATTCAAGTGCCTGCTTTCGCCAGCCAAGATTAAAGCCCAGCAATTGTCGTCTTTCACTGAGACATAAGCCGGCAGGTCAACTGACCCTGTCGGTTTATATCTCTTGCTTTTCAGCGTCCAACGGGAAGCTTTCACGTTCTTAACCTTGATTTGTGCATCGGCGTGATTGCAGACTCGATGGGACTGAGAGCTCCGAACAAGAGTATACAGAATATCCATGATGCTCACCCTAGCCACTACAACCCCATCGATACGTCCTGCGAAACTGATCTGGGGCCAGACACCAAAAGGCGGCCTTTCGAGACTGAGATAAAGCGGTCGATCTGGCGGGCTTTGGTGTGGTTGGCCTGTCCAAAGCTCTTGGAGGCTTACAAGCGACCCTTGTTCAGCCTGACTAGAATCAAAAGTGTCCGAATTGTCCGGAAAGACGAACGAATGCTCAACGTCTACCACTGCACCGTCTTCCAGCAGAGTCAAGGTGGCAAAGAAGCGGTTGCTACAAGTGAATCCAAGGGATGCTTCTGTGGGCTCTACCTTATGCAACAGTGTTGGGAGGATGGAAAACACTCCATTCCGGAACCCAACTACATCTCCAGTTCTCCCCTTGCTATCTTGAGCACCTGGATGGCATCCCGCATGAATTGCCGCGAGATATAAGACAGCGGAGCTGACAGGAGTGTAGCCGCAAACAGCGTGATCGATGTCATGGCACATGAGCTCAATCCAATCTTCGTTGACAAGTTGTAGGAACGTTCCATACTGAACGTCTTCGAACGTGTCTGGAGCCAAACAGTTGACAAGCCCGATCACAATGGATGCGGTAACTGCACGGAACCGGGCAATTTCCATCGGAAGGTCCTCGTAGGATGCGTCGATCTTTCTCTTCGTGACGTCTCGTGCTTGGATTAGGATGGATTCATGAGCGATGCGACGGTAACAGGGAGCTATGAAGTCGCCATAGTTTGGAAAATAGATTCCTGCCATGGATCTTTCGAACGCGGAATTCTCTGGCACGCTACTCCATTCATAGCTGATGGCGAGACCCGTCGCCTCGACTCTGGTCAACTCGCGTGGGCCTTGCTTCTTCGTTTGGGGAGGATTTGTCTTCCATTTGACTCTAGCGTTCGACATGATGTAATCTCGTATGGAATCTCCTATGGAATCAAAGTCATCCTGAAGACGCTCAGGAGAGATGTTTGTAGGGACTCCCAGGGCATTGATAAGGAGGCTTCCAACGGTGCGTGAAGTGTAGTAATGCAACAGACTTGCGGGCATGAAGATTGTATCCGCAGTCTCCTCGGTTAACATGAGACTGTCCGTTGGATTCCATGTCGCTTATCTTTTGTAAGGGTTCAGTCTGATCAGCGGAAGATGGTCAATGGTCGACTGCGTTGATTGAAGGAAACTGCGGAGCAGGAACCCTATAAGCCAGCTGGCCTGGTATCGGCTAACTACATCCAGCTAGACAGGCCAAGCCATGAACTGTGGTAAACCGTTAACGTTATATCTTTAATATTTCACGATCAACACCATGTCTATTGAGATGAAAGCTCACGTGCACCTTAGATTAGAAAGGTCCCACACCGGAAAATTTACGGACTCTTCTCTGCAAGGTACATTAGTTATGTCTCTAATCCTATCGTTCCTGGAGCAACCACTCCTGGATTCTAATTTCTAATGCTCCGACCACTAGTGTTTGAGGCATTTGATAGTGGGGTTTGATTGATAAGTTACTCAGATAAAAATGGACAACAACTCGGGTGGGGAGTGAGAAATGACGTTCTGCGTGAGCACTTGTGGAGTGTGAGTATTCTGCGTTGGTTATGGCGTTGGCTTGTTTACTTCGGCGTGTGCTTTCTGTGTTGAGACCTGCAGGCGTTGGAGTTCTAATGTTGAACTTGAATTCATTCCAACAGAATAGACTAACTAGAACAGAGAGAAAGAACACCTGTTCGCAAGCGTGCACGTAAGATTAGAGAGAAATAGTAGCAAAACCTATACTTCTCCATCAACACTCCCCACGAACAACTCATCCCCCTCTTCATAATCCCACAATTCGCCCCTCTCTTCGCCCTCCCCACCCCCCCGCGGATCTATTACCGCCCTCCTACAAATCAAACCCCTCAACCCATCCTGACAATGGTCCCAGACCAAATACAAGCCCCTCCTCTTTTCGCTGAACACCTCTTTCCAAGCCCGCGGCCTCCTACAATTCCACTGCGACGAGTACAAGATGAACAACGCCGCACTCGACGCCTTGGAGATCTGGAACGTCTCCCAGTGATTCTTGCCAGGGAATCTGGCGATGCGCGCCCAATCAGTGAGCTCGGCGAAGTACCAGAGCTGCCGCGGCCGAAAATGGAAGACTTCTCTCCGCACGGTATCGTCGTCGTTCTGCATGATGATCCAGATTTGGTACGAGGCTCTGATGACGCGGAGGCGCTCTGTTGGTGTGAGAGTAGGCGGGTGCGTGGAGGTTCCAGCGTAAATCATATTTCTTTTAGCCCGTGGGATGTCGGAGACTATTATGGTGTTAGAATATCCGTCTTTTATGGCTTCGAAAGATGGCTCCATCACGTGGCGCGGGGGCAGCACTCGCTTCTCAACAACCACAACACACTCCCTCGCCCCTCAAACCACACATACCTTCCAGTCTCGGAATCAAGTCCCGCTCAATGTCCCCGATAAACCCCTCAATGCGCGCTGCGTTCCTAAAAACCCTCGCCAGCTCCTTGTCCGCTAGCTCCGTCTTCTCCAACGGAACCCTTTGACGTCCCTTGGCTAGCAGCTTCCTCGCATACGCATAACACTCTATCCTATTGACCACCAGCGCGTCGACGATGACTGTCCGGTGTACAGTTCACACGCTGTGTAGGATGTGGCACGTAGCGCGCAGCTTGGCGGCGTCGAAGAGCGAGGGGAGCGCCTGGTAGACTTGCACGAGAAGCTCTGCGGGTAGCGTTGTGAGCTTGGTGTGAGGTGGATTCGGCTCGGCCATGTCGTTGCGCGAGATCGGGCTTTGGAGGGTGTTTTGATTGAGGGGGGAACTTGGGAGGGCGGGTGTATTTGTAGATGTTGGTGATGTGGCACAGCGTCTCGGCGCTAGTAAATCCGCCCCGCGGGTACTAGGGACAAAGGTAGTACACAGGTAGTACGCAGGACAAAATGGGGAATAAGCTTGCGTCCAGAACATCTTCAAATCTTCGTATTCGTCCCCCCCTTAACTAATGAAAAGAGATGCAGCGAGGTCGCTGAAGTGCAAGGCTCCGGTGTTTCACTTCGCTCATTTACTCGAGGAAACCAACTCTCGCATTAAGCCCACATCATTAACACCAGCTGAGGCAAAAGAGTAAAGCTTTCTGCGCTTGAAAACAGCGCTGCTCTTTCCACCTGTTCCCTTCTAACCCCACCTTTGTCGATACATTCCAAATTCGCAACTCGCTGTATACAGTATTTCGAGGAAGCTCATCACGAGCCTTTCAAGCTGCTTGCATTCCTTCCTATCAATCATAGAACAAAATTCCACCACAACGGCAACACAGAGTCCTCATCAGATGCCTCAATCCGCACCGTACACTCCACCCCCCTTCCTCTCCCCATCCTCTCACTTCACATTCCCAAACCGCCTATCCCCCCCCAACAACCCATCACTCCCCCCCGACGTCCCAATCTTTCCGCCAAAGATCAGATTGTCGTATCCCGCCATGATATGCATTCCCTTAACCTCATCAATGAACCTCGACCCACAGCCTACGCACAACGCATTAATTCCTGTATACGAAACGCAGCCATATTCACTTACCAACAAGCTCCTTCGCCGCATGCACATCCACCATAAACCTTAAAAACCCCTCCGCATCCTTCGCATGAAACTCCGCGCACCCATCATACGGCGCAAGCGCCATACCCTGCCCTAGCAGCGGCGCCAGCATCTCCTTATGACGCGCATCGTGGTGGAACTGCCCCCTCCTTCAGCAACCTTCTTCTGTCTCCGTATAATTTCACATACCTGTACATACCGCACCAAATTCACGCTAGCGCCCTTGATAGAAATGGCTAGGTCTGCGTGCACGGATTTCCAGTGCTCGTGGAAGAAGTCGTCGGTGAGACCGGGCTTTTTGGTGAAGAAGACTAGGGCTCGGAAGTAGGGTTGTTGGTTGGAGCCGGTGCCGGGGGAGAGTTCGGAGAAGGTGAAGGGGTGGGTGAGGTGGGAGGGGCAGGGGGATTGGGACATGGTGCGTGTGAAGGGATGGGGAAGTGAGGTTGAGCCTTTGAGGGAATGAAGCGTTTTGCTAGCCGGTGCTAGACGTGCGGATTAAATATATGATCTTGAGATAAACTTGCGCATAATCATTCCCGATTCGGCTCATTCGTGGTTTCTCGTTGGGGCGCTCTCGTTTGGTACGGTGAGACTCTTTCGTTCGGCAGATGAGGCTCTTTCGTTTGATACGGTGAGGCTCGCCTTTAAGCGCACCTATGGAAATTGCGCGTCCCATTATTCTTCATGCCCGTTGCCTGTTATCGTGAGCTCGTCGTCGTCGTTGAGGTTCCCATTGCCGGAAAGGTGAGGTGAGTGCGGTGTAGACGAGGTGGTTGGTTATGGCGTGTGTGCTGGGTTTGACGTCCGTGTACGTGCACGTCTTCCTGCTCACCAAGTCCATCAAGGCCATATGCAGTCAATGCAGGTCATCTGAAAGTTTTGCTGGTCCTCGAGCGATCAAGCTCATTGGCGCCGTCTCGAATCCCGTCAAATATACATCCTTCTCATCCTCACTCTTTTTCCCATACCAACTGGCACAAGTGCGATTTTGCCAATACCTTCAGCGCCCGAGCCCACATCTGCAACCATCACTCTCAACCCGCCTAGTCTCTTGCTTTTCGTTGGTCCGTCTTCTGTGCTGTTTTTGTACATGTCGTAGCCTTCAAAGTAGGTCGAGTCGCGGGTCAGACTGCTTGCGTAGCCCAGGATTGAGGGTGCGTAACAGGCGGTACGCAAGACCAGGGAGACAAAGGCGGCGAGGAACATGGCGACCACAGCGAGAAAGTACACCGCGAGCCAGGGCCTGCTTATTCCGTACGTTTGTGGGAGGGGAAATATAACGCTTGACGGAGTGTCTTTTACCATGTCGATCTTGAATCTTCCATTATCAATAAGTTTCATTTCTCCGCCCACTGTGGTTTGTTTGAGCCAACCAGCCTTCCAAACTGTATTCAAGAGTAGGGATAATCGTCGTTCAAAGAGTTCGATATCAAGATGGCCGAGGTCTGCGAGATCATCGTCTTTGCTGAATCGTCCTGGAACGCCGTTTCTTGAAGCCGTGAACACGGTGAGTGGGTTGACCAGAAAGAATTCAGCATTGCTCGAGACGTAGGGCACAGTCGAGACCATTTCTAATGATTCGTCGCTTGTGCCGTCTAACAGAACATCTCGAAAGCTATTAGACACATCTCCATCATTGGAGTACAGGTCATTGTCAAAAATCGTCTGATTTGGGCTCGCGAGAGGCTGCTTCGACTCTCGAAGTGCATTCACTCCACAGGAGGCCTTGCCAAGGGTGCCTTTAGAAATGCATGTTACATTTGCATCCACGTACATTGTTCGTGGGGTGCATCTGGTTAATGTAACCGGAAGGTGGGGGGAACGGTACTGGCCAAATACGAATTCGGTTGCGGTGGCTTGGTCCGGATCCGAGGACGCATTTCGCTTTATGGTGCTAATGGTGATTGGGCGAAATACACTATGATTAGAATCCTTGTTCAAGGAAAAGGTGATTGCTAAATTGTTTCCTGTGTTGTCTGAGAGCCACTTGTCTGCTGGAGAACTGGCTGGACCGCCCCTATTCAAGGATGTGTTGCTGTTGTTGAGGTAGAACCATGGAGAACACTAGGCTCCCACCATTAGCATCTTTCCACGGATAGACCATGACAGTTGGGGGCGGATACTAACGCTAATGTCCAGGTAGCTCGACGGGATAACGAACGTAGTGTTTCCAGTAAAACCATGGTTCACGCCTTCAATCCGGTCCCCTATCAGGCTAGAATAGTTGAGTATTTTCTTGTCCCATGTAGTGTTCAGCCAATCATTTGGATGGCTTGGATCATAGTTGGTGAGATATTTGAGATTGGGTATACGGATATTACCCCAACTGTCCGTGGCCGCTTGAATGCCCGCCGAACTCTCGCCGCCTAGATTTGCCACTCGCTGGGCGGCCGCGCTAACCGTGAGATCTACATACTGTAGGCCAGAGATGAGGTCGTGCAAGGCTGACGTATACAATGAAGGAACGATGGGTGGTACGTTGCCTGGATTATTGTTCAAATCCGAAAATGCGCTGACTAGTATCTGCTTTGATAGGTTATTTTCGAAGAATTGAATTAGACCTTGTGAGAAGCCGGTTTTTGACTGCAAGTATGCGCCTCGCAAAGATGCTTGAGAGCCGAGAGGATTGAATGCCCAAAGGAGGATTAATGCGACCGACGAGATTCGTAGAATGGACCAGCGGAACATGGTGATGACGGAGCTTGCCATCTGGTGAAAGTCAGTAAGCTTTTGTCAGATATATGTGATTGATGCGTACGGTGAGCGATCCCAGAAGCTGCTCGAGCGCCTGCTTGTGATTAGCATTCTCGCTTCAACGGTATGTTAAGGGTTCGCACCAGGAGCGAAACTCCTCTTTCGACCTGCCAATCCGCAAGAGCCCTAATGGCTGTTCCTAAGACGCCTGAGAACATTATAGGCCATATTGAGGGTGCGACCCGTGTTGCTTGAATGACGGCGCTTGACCAAGGGCTTTCCACCTGGTTTTCGAGCTGTGCAACGCATATCCCGAGAGCTACGGATCTATTAGCATGATACCGGCATGTAAGGATATACTGTAAGACACACTAAAGAACAAGCTGGAGATGACGATGCCCAAGAGCTCCCCTGTTAGCGAGTAGAACGGAGGGCCCTTCCAGGAAACGATTGTCGGCGACTTGATTGCGCCATCGAGCTTATCGGAAGGCACATCGGACCCTCCCAGTGAAGGAACATCGTCGACGTCGCCTTTAAGACCGTGTTGATTGCTCGGGATGGCGTCTTCAGCTTGGTGATGCTGTTGCTCAAGCAGGTGCGAGGTGGCCTGGTGCTGGTCGAGCAATTCGAAAAAGGTGGGGCCGGTGTTGATTTCGACGTGGGGGCGGGCCGTCCCGGGCGGTGAGACATCCATTGACTCTACATATATAGGTAATGTAGCAACAGTCGTTTGTTGATGCCTGGAAGCTGTCTTCTAGTCGCGTATGAAGGAGGAAAGAAAGTCAGCGGAGCCACGATAACGGGTCCCCTCAACTGTGCCCCCTTGTTGCGTCCATGAGGCTGCGACTGTTCTCGCCGCCATCCATTATCGTCTCACATGATTGGTCGTGGAGCCCTGGATGCATGCATTCGCTGATTTGGGGGCCGAGAAGCGGCAGGCCCGAGCAGGATGCTGTCAGGAATCAGGAATAGGAATCGGGGCGGCCAGTGGCATTCGAATCAAAAGTCGTCAGCGTACGGAAATTTGGACTCTCAAGGTTTAGTGCCGCTTGAAAGACGGACCTCGCGCTCTGTATAGAAAAAAAGGGCCCACCACACGCCCCAATCTCCCGCTATGAAGCAAGCCTATTCTCCCAACTCCCCAGCCACCTATACCCTCGCGCGACCTTGCCAAGCTCCTGCAACGCCTTGTTGACGTCTCCGTCCTCGTCCCCCGCCATCTTGCGCCCCTTGATCTCGACGAAGAAGCTGTAATTCCAGTTCTCAACGCCGCTCGGCCTGGTATTGATGCTCGTGAGATTGAGCCCGTACCTCTCAAATACCGCAAGCGAATGCGCGAGCGCGCCAGGATTGGCATGGTCGACAGTAAACGAGACGAGCGTCTTAAACTCTTCCTTGCGCTCTTTTTCATCTTCATCCGTGCTCTGTGTCTCTTGCTGTGCTGGCGCGTCCATGGACGTAGCCTCGCTCGGCGTTGCTCGCCTCAGCACGAAGAACCTCGTCGTGTTGTCGCTCCGGTCTTCGATGCCCTTGGCAAGCACATCCAGACCATGCATGCGCGCAGCGATCAAGCTTGAAATGGCTGCGGTTCGGCCCCCATCTGCTCGGCCCCCATCTGCTCGGCCCCCATCTGCTCGGTCCTCAGCGACTAGCTGCGCGGCGCGTGAAGTCGAGGATACGTCCTGCCGCTCCACGCCCTTGAGGTACGTGTCCAGGAACGTCTTGCACTGGCCCCACGCTTGTGGATGGCTGTAGATCTTCCAAATGTGCGAGATGTCCGCGATGGGAGCTGTACGCGGTTTCCTGGGTGCAGGGTCCTTTGTCGTTGGCGTAACGGCGCCAGAGCTGAGCGGGGACTCGATGACGCTGGCTAGCCCTATCTTGCCACTCAATTTTGGATTTGGAGAGATATCGAAAGTCCTGGGATCATGACCAAGAAGGCAGTGCTGCACGGCGATGTAGGATTCGCCGCAGACGAGGATGTCTGGGTATTTGGCCGCAAGGTCAGCGAAGAGGTCGAGAGTGAACACCACGGAGCCATTTGTGCTGTTTTCAAACGGGACAATGCCGCGAAATGCTGAGGAGGACTGGACGCTGGAGAAGACGTCCTCGATTGTGATGCAGGGGGTTAGGGTGTGTATTTCTGGGGCGAAGGTTTCCAGACAGGCCTGAGGTTGGGGAGTTAGAAGAAGGGACTGCTGGTGTGAAAGAGATCAAATGAGAATTGAAACTTGGAATTGAGCTTGGTGTGTGGGCAAGGATAGAATAATCTGAGGTGGTGTCGTGACTTCCGCGCTCTTTAGTAGACCCACAAGGCAAGCGACCCCATGGCCGGGAAGGTATGCTGACGCGGGAAACATGCATACCTGATGCGTATAACTCGCTATCGGCCCCAGAAACGTGACCACAGGCTTCGTTTCATCTGCCATTTCTACGGCGGAGAGGTTGTGCTCGCGACGTTAAAGTGACGTGCAGAAATTCGGAAATCGGAACCTGATCGGAGGTTTAATCGGGCCTGCACAGCAACGCGCACCAGGCGCATGGCTCAGGGTCGCACGCGGAGAATGGCAAACCGCCCTAACTCGTATTCGAATCTTGTTTCATGCAGAACCGAGTGTGTTATGGGAGTCTTCAAATATACACGAGTTGTGTTGAACGAGATGCGCCGTGGATCGGACCCATCGGCACCGACTTATCCGGCAAGTCCAAGACATTACGAATTATAATTCCCCATTCATCAGTCAACCAGCAGGATGTAGACACGGTAGCTGAATTCAAACGAGCGACTAGCCAACGTCTAAGCTACAAGAGTAATTTGATTTGACTGGATCCGAAAGAGTGGCAAGCCGGGGACTAGATTGAAACACTAAAGCAATTTGCATCACCTTTCTCCCAAATAGGATCGCCATACAAAGCGTTCGCAAAGCAGATGACCACTTTACTCGATACTGCCCGTTCGTTCCTCAACCGTGGCAGGCAATTCCGCCAGGCTAGTGTGCCCATAAGGGACGGGAAAAGTGTCCACTGTGCCTTTCCGTTGAAGCGAGAGTGATGAGTAACAATGGGCGTTCATCTTCCTGCTGATGGTCAGCGCCATGCTGGGCCTGTCTTGAACGCTTGGCTTACTTTGAGAACCTCTGTCCACACTCCTATTCAAACACTTACAACCTAGAGAGGCGGAGCGTCGTCGCGCCCATCTCTCCAGTCCCGTTCACGGACGCGTCTTGATCAACGACGCGGGCAGCGGTGTTTCCCGGGCTCGACGCGTGGAGTGGGGCCTCTGCCTCGCTGTTGGCGAGGGCGCTTAACCGTCAATCATCGTAGAATTCGTCTTCGTCGTCATAATCGGCGAGCTGCTCAAAGTTGAGCTTGTAGCGGAGGATGGCGCCGATACCACCAAAGCCCTTGACGAACTGGTTGCCCTCGGAAGAACGGTCCGACACAAACTCGAGCGTGGCGCCAAAGTCGCGGTACTTTTCGGCCAGCCATTCCAGGAAGGGCATCTGCTCGACGACCTCCATCTCTTGGCCAGTGTCCTTGTCCATGAAAAGCGCTCGATCCGCTTCTTGAGCTTTGTTCGTGTGAATAATCAGCTCTTCGTTTTGGGAGTTCTTCAGTGTCCAGCGCACGACCTCGAGATTCTCATAGACAATAAGAGTCTCGGCGGCACCAGCCTCGAGTGCCTTGAGCGTATCATCAACACCGTAGCATACCTTTCCAGAGTCTTGAGAGATGTGGTCGAAGTACTGGTTGATGAGCTTCTTCTCCTGGATGAACTTGACGTTGCTCAGCGTCTCAGAAGCCAGCTCGATGGCCTGGTTGAAGCCGTTCTCGCCTCCGTAGGAAACATCGACGACCTTGATGACCTTTGACTGGAGGCGCTGGTCGAACATGTCTGACTGGTTCAGGTCGTTTTTGAAGTCAGCAGAACCAGCTAGGATGAGGCCAGCTACGTTGACCTTGTCGTTGGTGATGTAGTTTTGCACGGCCAACTCGGCGACCTTACGGACATAGTTGTGGCGCTTTTCCTCACGAAGACGGGCGAAACGCAGGGCGGACTGACCACCGCGACCGTGCTTCTTGGGCAGATCGACGGAGAATTTGTGCACGATATCGCGGGTATTACCCGAGAGGGTGCCGAAGAGGGCACCGTTGCCGTCCATGATAATGAAGCCAAACTTTTGATCCGATTCCAGCAGCTCGCTCAGAGCCTCGGTATGGAACTTGTTGTCGCAAAGGTACAGCGACGTGTTGATGGGCTTGAAGGGCTCAAAGTCGATGTTGATCTTGCGCTCCTTGCCCTCGGCCGTGATGATTTCACCGCAGTAGACGACGAGGCCATTGGGAGGGACCTTGGAGTACAGCTTCAAGCGCTGCTGGGTCGACGTGATGGCCGAGAGGACGGACAGGCGGTTGACGCGGGACTTGATATTGGAGGCGGTACCCTGGGCAGTCAGCTCGTGGAATCTAGACGGAGGGGGGATAAAATTACGAATTCTTCAGCCAACATCTTCGCGGCGCGCGACACCTGATCCTTGGGGGCTGCGGGCACGTCAGTATGGTGTCAGCCAAGCGACGATGCGCAGACACGTACGGATGATGAGCGAGATCATGCTGGTGCCATTACCGCGAGCAGCCTCGAGTCTCTTGATCAGCTTCTTGACCTTCCAGATCTCAATGTTCTTCTCGGCGTCGTTGGCCTGGGGAGCCGACATGGTGGGCGTGGGTTGGAGGGTGTGTCCAAGGGGGTGGTGGTGGTGGTGGTGGTGGTGGTGGTAGTGGTGGGGTGCGAGTGTGGCGGCTGAGAATTTGCGGTGGAGAGGGGCAGGCGAAAGAGGAAGCCGGCTTCCGCGGCGGGCGTGGAGGAGAAAGAGCTGCTGCTGTGTGTGCCAGTAGGGGAAGCCGCCGTCGGGTGAGGGTTGTCGTTGTTGGGGAAGGAGCGTTCGACGCGGAGTCAGAGTGTGCTGAGTGCTGAATGGGCTGCCTGGCTGGATATTGCGTCGTGCCTGCCCGCGCAGCACATCCATGCAAGACAGAGGCTGCTCGCCTCGACGCCCAATCACGCCCGCATCGCGCTCTCCTCACCCGAGTTCGCCGCATCGTTCCCCCCATGATCCCCCATCATGTACTCCGTAGCGGGGCCTCGACCTTCCTCGTGATGTTGCTGCAGCTCGCAGGCTCTGTCCTGTAATCTGATCACCTCACGCCCGGTATATCATCTCTGTGCGCGCCATGCACTCCCTCCCCCCGACTCGTCTCCACTGCAGACCCTGCCATCCGATGATAACCTCCCGTCGCTACTCCCGTAGTTGCCGCCTCAGAACCGCCTAGGAGCAGGATTTCTACCCCCATCCCCACTAAACCCCCTGCCTTCGCCATCGCCGCTCCCTTCTCCTCTCACTGCGTTCCCCCCCCTCGACGCCATTGGAAGATTCGCAATCGGAAGATTCGCAATCGCCCTCTTCCTCCATGGACATCAAGGGCAAACAGCCCACGACGTGGGACGAGTACGATTCGGGCATGCACAGAGGCTCTGTTGACTCCACAGGGAGTCGCGTGCACTGGGACGAGCTCGAGAGGAGGACGAGTGGGCAGAGCGCCTCCTCAATTGGCGGCTCGCCAGCTGCACAGGGCCTCCGTAGACGTAGGTACGAGCTTCGACACACGGCACACGGCGATATCTGAACTGACCACCAACGCTTAGATCTTCAATGGCCATGCGTCTCCACGCCCTGGGCGATGCTGGCGGTGTCAACAGCGTGAATAATTTCGCTCGCTCGTGGCAGCGTGCGGCTGGCTTCTTTGAGATCACGCCTGTTCGCCCCAGCTTTCGACTAGAATCGGACGACGAACGAGAACACGAGGAGTTCCCGCGCACTGGTCTATCAGCGCCCGACCACCGATCTATGCTGCGAGCCGCCCTTCAAGACGGGGGTAGGCGTCCTTCCGACAATGCTGTCGTCGATGAAGAGGCTACACCCACCGAGGAGACACACCTCCTTCCCGCTGGCGTGGAACAGCGAATTGGAGAGAGAAGGACTCGCCGGGACGAGAGCATATTCAGCATCGAGCCTGCTCTGGGATCTCCCTTTGGCGGGAGCTATGGCACTTCGTACGGCAGCTTGTCCGCTCGCGTCAACGAGTCGTCTATGAGACATGCTGGCCGACTGTTCACCGAGCAGCAGATGAAGGGCGCAACAGAACCGGATCAACAGCGCGAGCCGCTCCTCGTCAAGCAAATCGAAGAAGACGGACACGTCATCAACGTTGTCGTCGGCCAGTCCACCCTCCCTCAGACCATCTTCAATTCGGTCAACGTGCTCGTTGGCATTGGCCTTCTTAGCCTGCCATTGGCGCTCAAGTACTCTGGATGGCTTGTGGGCATGGTTTTCCTGTTCTTCTCCGTCATCTCCACCGCGTACACGGCAAAGCTTTTGGCCAAGTGCCTCGATGTCGACAGCTCGCTCATCACCTTTGCCGATCTGGCATATGTATCATTCGGCAACCGTGCTCGAATCGCTGTCAGCATTCTGTTTTCGTTGGAGCTGCTTGCAGCTTGCGTGGCTCTGATTGTTCTCTTTGCCGACAGCATGAACGATCTGGTGCCTGGACTCGATGTCATAAGCTGGAAGATTGTCTGTGGTCTCCTCCTGATACCATTAGCATTTCTGCCATTGCGCTTACTGTCTTTTACATCCATCCTAGGCGTCATGTGCTGTTTTGGAAGTGAGTGTCTGAAGAGCAGCTAGTGTAACTTTGCTGACCACCTGCAGTCGTACTTGCAGCAATTGTCGATGGCCTTATCAAGCCCCACGCTCCAGGATCTCTTCAAGAGCCCATGGAGCAGTATCTGTTCCCCGCAAACTGGCTCACCATTCCGCTGTCGTTTGGCCTTCTCATGTCGCCCTGGGGCGGCCATTCGGTATTTCCCAACATCTACCGCGACATGAGACACCCGTACAAGTATCGCAAGAGCGTCAACATCACCTACGTCTTTACCTTTGTGCTCGATCTCGGCATGGCGTGCGCGGGCATCCTCATGTTTGGTGACACGGTCCGGGACGAGATTACGAGCAACATCTTCCTAACGCAAGGATACCCGAAAGCCTTGAGCGTTTTTATTGCCATTTGCATCGCCGTCATTCCACTAACCAAGGTTCCTCTGAACGCACGGCCGATCATCTCGACGCTGGAGATTTTGTCTGGTCTCGACAGCCGCTCGCTCGCGGCTTCGTCTTCGTTCAACGGCATGTCTGGGATGACGCGCGGCGTTCTTAAGTTTACACTGCGCATCGTCACCATCATAGTGTTTGTCATCATCGCCATCATATTCCCGTCCTTCGACCGCATCATGACGCTACTTGGATCCGTCGCTTGTTTCTCCATCTGCATCATTCTGCCGCTGGCGTTCCACCTGAAGCTCTTTGGGAAAGAGATTGGCCGCGCCGAGAAGGTGATGAACTGGGTTTTGATTGTGGTGAGCAGTTTTATGGCGGTTGTGAGCACGGTTTTCGCGTTCCTGCCAAAGGAGATGATTGGGGCAGCTTAGAGCGCCAGGCGATGATGCGCATGTTGAATATGTTGCGAGATATCCACCTGTATTGGCATCAACGGAGTTTGTCCTGCACTTGGCGGAAGTATTGACAACTTGGTCGTCGTAACATATTTGACCTAATAACATTGCTCTAATGCGTCTCCATCCTGACTCACACTTCCTGTTGTAAGTTAGTGACGGTGCTCGAAGCAGTGCTGCTGACTAACCAATCGGCGCCTGCACATCAAACCTCCGATCGTGACCTCAATCGCTAGAAGAAATTCTCGAGCATCAACTTCAACAGCAGCATCCACCCCCATCCCGCGCATTCTCTCCCAACCCGAACAAACCCCGTCGCTCCCTCGAGCTATTACACGATAATCTCGCAAAATGGATCTCGCCAGCGCTTCCCCCTCCTCCCTCGGCAACCTAGACCTCAGCAAGCTCTCAGACCGCGACAAGCAGGAACTGCAGCAATTCGTCATGAACGAGAGCCAGAAGGCTAGGATACAAGCTTGTTAGTCCCCTTCATTTTCCTTCCCCCCTTCCCTTTTCTCCCTTCTCCCTTCCCTCTTCACCCTCGTACCCGCCAATCCGCTGCCGCCCATGTCGCGCATCCGCGTCCCATATCCGTATTATATTGTACTGCGACGCGGCGCTAACGCACCGATTCAGCAATCCACTCCCTCACCGACACTTGTTTCCGCAAGTGCGTTCCCGCGGGGACGATCAAGAAGGGCGCGGGCGCGCTGGACAAGTACGAGGAGCCGTGTATGCGGAATTGTGTGGATCGGTTTTTGGATGCGAATTTTGTTGTGTTGAGGGAGTTGGAGAGGTTGAGGAATTGAGTGATAAGAAAGGGAACGAGGAGGGGGAGGAGAGGGAAGGGAGGGAGTGTAAGAGTATGTACGATATCAAGCTATGAAATGCATGGAAATGGTTAGATATTATGGACGATTGGGATGGAAAAGGTTCTATCCACTCTGTGTTGCGAGGATTGGTCGCATGTAGTCTAAACATTGGCTTCTATCGATGAGAAACTGCTCGACAGAACAACAATCGCCCAATCACGCATCGCAATTTAATGAGGGCATGGGCACCGAGCATCACATCATGCATACATGTCATCATTTACGGCGCCATGCTGGAAACTTGATTCGTTCGAGTCCTATCAGACCACATGCCCATGAACGCCAAATCCGCTTTTCCGTCCCAGAAAGCCAGAGGTATCATCTCCCCACCTAGACAATCGCCAGCTTCGTAGCCGCGATATCCAGTGCATCGACATCGGCCGTCAGCCTGGCAAACGCCTTCTTGGTGCCGTCGGGCCGGATGAGCGTGTTGATCTTGACGCACGTCACGTCGTACTGCTTCTTGAGCGCGGCCGCGATCTGGCGCTTGTTGGCCTTTGTGTCGACGATGAAGACGAGCGTGTTGTTCTCCTCGATCTTCTTCATGGCTGACTCGGTGTTGAGCGGGTGGATGAGGATCTTGCCGGAGTCGAGGCGCGGCTGGTGCGGGATCGAGACGCGGGGGTACTTGGGTGTGCGGCTGCGCAAAGTCATCAGCATCATATGACTGCGAACAAATGCGTCGGCTTCATGGGTTGGGGTATACGTACGAGAGCTCAAGAGTCTTGGGCCGACGGAACGTCGTGCTCTTGCGGATCTTGCGGGCTTGACCAGCGTGCGCCTAAACATTTACTCTCGTTAACCCATTGCCCAATGCGAGAGAGTAAACGCCGTCAGAGATGTGGTTCTGACACGCCTCTAGGTCTGTTCACTCAGGGGAGTGACTTACACCGCGGAGAGCAGCCTTGGATGCCTCGTTGGCCTTCTTATTGGGCTTGCCGCCTGCCGTGTGTTAGCGACTGTCATGGGGAGGGAAGTGAGGTGCGATGCGATTCGACGGCAGATGTCGCAATCGCGGAGACATACCCTTCTGGCTTGCTTTGGGGCCCATTGTGAGATATCGACTCGCGTGTTCCGGGGGCGGTGTCGTTGTCGTGTCGGAGGTTGAGGTCGGAGGGTCGAGGTTCGCGATTCAAAATGCTGTGTTGAATTTCGCTCGCTTAGCTTCCCCAATCCGACGCTAGTGTCTTCGTCCTCCACTTCATCGCTTGGCATCAGACATCCACCACAGCACCCAAATACGTGATGGATATATCGAAGGCACCATGGCCGTCAAAAAGCGCCCCAAGACTCTCTCGTACGGCCGCCCACCGACAACAAAACCAAGCGAGCACATGAGCTCCAAGCAATCCCGCGCCATCATCCGCACGCACCACCGCCTCGAGAAGCAAAAGGCCGCCGCAGAACGAACGCACGACTCCGAAACCGCCTCAAAACTCTCACTCGCAATCGCCCAAAACGGCGGTCTAAAAACTTACCAAGCCGCCAGCAAACAAGGCCAATCCACCCTGCGCGGCGGCGACTCCTCCCAACTCCTCGTCACATGGCTTCTAGACCTACACATCCTGGCCCCCCAAACCCCCGCCCCAAACCCGCTGCGCGTCCTCGAAATTGGCGCCCTATCCACCAAAAATGCAATCTCGCGTTTCCCACCCTCGGTCCTGCATGTCACACGCATCGACCTCCACAGCCAAGCCCCCGGCATCACGCAGCAGGATTTCATGCAGCGCCCGCTCCCCACCTCCTCGGATGAAGCATTCAACATCCTCTCCCTCTCTCTCGTACTAAACTACGTCCCCACGCCCGCATCCCGCGGCGCTATGCTGCAGCGCACACGGCACTTCCTTCTCCCGGGCGGCCTTCTGTTTCTGGTGCTCCCACTCGCGTGCGTGCAGAACTCAAGGTATTTGGATGAGGAGGGGTTGGTGGGGATGATGGGGGGTTTGGGGTACGGGGTTGTGCGGAGCAAGGTTGCGAAGAAGTTGGTTTATTATTTGTTCAGGGTGGAGGAGAGAGGGAAAGGGGATGGAGAGAAGGGGGGGAAAGCGGGGTGGGGGAAGAAGAGGGTTGTTAGGGAGGGAGGGGGGAGGAATAATTTTTGTATTGTGGTTGAGTGAGGAGGGGAGGGGAGTGGACTGTGTGGGTGTGTGTGGTCTGCGATGATACCCAGTAGCTTTTTTGGTTTGAATATGGCGCACTATGTATGGAAAAATGGGAATCAAACTAGCTCATGTCCTAGTGAAGCTTTCATACATGATATCCTACAGTCACAGCGACTACTTTACACATTCACAACCTGCTTTTTCTCCAGTGCCAGCGTTCGACTCTGCTCTACTTTCTCCTTCTCCGCGCAGGTATGGTGCCCCATCCCATACCCCAGTGCAGGGCTAGTCTCTTCGCATGTCTGCTCTCCTCCAGCCCCTGAGCTAACTTGCGAACTGGGGGGCGACTGTAAAATCGCCTTGAACCGAGCAGGAAGAATCTCTTGTATCTGAGAGTGTGGTGGCGAGCTGTAACATATGAACGGACCAAGAGTCGTGGAAATGTATTGGAGGGTGTGCGTGGTACGCGCCCAGATCGCGATCCTGCTCGACGGCGTGATGGGCGGCTTTTGGGGGGCCTGGAATCATGTGTCGGCGAGAGTTGGGTCTTGACTCGCCGGGCTGACGAGGTGCCTATGACATAGCGGTTGTAACCTGGCCGGGGACCTTGAAGGACGTTGATACGACGGACTAATCGGAAAGTGCGGATGCGTCGGACTCGCGGTCGGACTCGCGGTCGGACTGACAAAGAAGAAGTGACGCGTTGGACTCGCGGTCGGACTG
>ML996261.1:0-29319 GCA_010093805.1 Polyplosphaeria fusca | reverse complement strand
CGTTGGACTCGCGGTCGGACTGACAAAGAAGAAGTGACGCGTCGAACTAACGAGGAGCCTCCGATAGATCGCTTGCTGCTCGGCCTGGAGACTTTCGACTTAAGGGGGTGGAGAACATATCGCGACCTGAGGGGGGCGAGAGCATTTCGCGACCTTGGGGGGGGGGCGAGAATAGATCGCCAAAATGTGCGCTTTGTACTATTGACATGTCGGAATAATGTGGGACTTGTGTTATCGCTTGGAGCTTCCTTCTCCATCGCATGAGACGACGGAGTTGATTTTGTCGGTGTCTTTCGAGACTCAGGCTGTGCATCGGACGCGTTGAGTTGAGCGGCCAACACAGCGCGGGGTTTATCCGACACAGATCCCTCTGAAGTTGGAGCGTCGGCCGATCTTGGGACGAGACTGGTGCGAATAGTGCCTTTGACTGCCATGCCGCCCATCTCTCCCTTGACCTCTATCCAGACGTCATATGTCCTGCTCTTCTTGGTCCTCGGGCGCTTCTTCTCCTTTGCACACACCCTCAGTGGGATGCCACTGTATAAAGGTGCCAGGTTGCGGTATTCAATGGATTGGATGGCTTGTCGCGGCCCGGGCAGTTTCTCGAGGTGTGCCTGCACGAGGGCGAGCATGAATGTCAGGGAAAGTGGACCGTGTACAAGAAGGCCGGGGTGGCCCTCGACCTGGCGCGCGTATTCCGGGTCGAGATGAATGGCATGCGCATTGAAGGTGAGGGCCGAGTAGCGAAAGAGAAGGGCGGGTGATGGGGTCAGAGAGCGCGAGAAATGTGGTTCACCCAGAGCTGGACATTGTTAGCACTGGGGCACGCCGTGAGGAGTGGCACGCGTACATTTCGCGAATTTGACGACACCGTAGGCGAGTTTCTCCGTCTCGTCGGGCCTTTGCTTTAGAAACACGAGCGTGCGCTCCTCGACCAGCGAAGCAGCCCCCCACTCGTCACCCCGACCTGTTTGGCCAGCGAGGGCGTCGGACGCGCTCCCACCGCAGTCGGCGAGATCGGCAACAGCTCCAAAACGCCGCTCGATTGTCACAAAAAGCTTTTTTGACGCGCCCTGGCCGCGCAGCTCGACCTCTTTGATGCGCTCATGTGCATGGATGCGCTGGAAACTGGCCCAGCCACGAACAGCGCTGTAGTACTTGTCCATATCCAACCGCATCGAGCCACCCGCCCACAGTCGGCGCTTGAATTTGCCGCCTGGGCTGTGTCTTTTGTCGGTTCCATCGGGAAGCAATGCGTTGGTGGGGACGACGTCGTAAAAGTGCACGAGATGGCTCCCGAGCGGGAAGATGAAATTCCCTACCGGCACTCCTGCTTCAGAAGGGAAAAAAGAGTTTCGGATGAAGGGCTCTAGGGTGACCGCGAGGGTCTCATTATCTCGCGGATTGAGCAGGGCGACGGTCGATCCCAGGTCGCGGTTGAGCATTTCCTGTCGGAGTGGCTCGAACCACTTTGGCGGAGGGGGGTTGGACACATGGCGGCGGCCGAGGGAGGAGAGAGCACGAGGAGCGACAAAGCCGCGACCGTGGCGGGGGGAAAGCCATTGCATGAGCGTGGATGGGCATGAGAGAGGTGGGTGATGGATTTATTCGAACGTCCGCAAGCTTTGGGGACGTCGGAACCGGGCCGAGGCCGCTGCGTCATTGGTCAATGCGACGCACCGCACCGACCCCTGCCCTTACACTCAATCTTCGCATTGCATAATCACCATGCAGCATCATCGTCGTAGTCTTTGTCTATCTGCCCCACCCTTGTATCTTCGCTCCTCGGCAAAGTCCATGTGTTCGATTTCAAGACCTTCACCCCATCTGATGCCTCTTGTCTGCCCCTTCATTTCCGCCACAACTCTCCCTCATATCATCTCGCATTCGCACTACTTCTTCTTCACTCATTTCCAAACATCTGCTGTCAAGATTTAGTGCCGACTCAGCTAACAGCCGTCTTCTCTTGACCCCTCCCCCCGTATTCGACCCTTCTTCACCACCCTCTTCGTATTCCAGAGTCCTTCCCAAGGTCCCCCCAGCTAAACTCTCTACATACCTCCCACGTCCTACGTAGGAGCGTTGAATTGCACTAAGTTTGCGGTAAGCAACCAGCGGCACAGCTTCCTCAGCAGAAGGATGCAGGTTGTTGTACGGCTTGGAAGCCATGTTGAATACGATTTTCATCTTCCCGTCGCTTGAGTCTGGCATGTATGAGGTTATGCTGCTGTCGCGTCCGGCATGTCTGGGGAGTCGAATGAGATCGACCTGCTCTGAACCTTCACTGTTGCCCGACTTCCAGACCTGTAGCCCGAGATGTGTGTCTGCGTGACTGAGCATCATGCCGCTGGATGATGTCCCGCGCCCTGAGACTTGACCCGTTGTCTGCAATGCCTGACCTGGCCGGGAGAGCTGTTCTAGGCTGTAAGAGGGTTCGACAACCTGAGCCCCTACGTCATAGGCTGTTTTGAGAGATATATCCTGACTTGACATGTACGATATCTTTTTCGGCGAGGACAGAGACTTGAGGTAGGTAGGAATTGGTGCGACAGTCGGCAGCGTTTGATCTGGGGCCTTCTCCATTACGTAGTTTCCACATTGTGAGAACGTGAGCCCTTGTCCACGTCCCAAATGATCGAGGACCCCATAAGCCCCTTCACCTAGACCAGGATCAACAACAGTACAATATACGCAACCACAGATCTGCATTTACTTACCAAGTCTAAAAGCCCAGACAAACGCTCTTTCGCCAAATGACATGGCCAAAAGGTCGAGATTTGGATGCAAGATGACATTCGGTGCTGGCATCAAGGGCCGAGATGTTGCAATACGTGTACTGAAATGCGATATGTAACTCACGTCAAGAGTTGTATTCGCATCGATAAGGTATATGGCGACGGTGACGGCCTGGTCTTGCCGATCCACGAAGCATATGTATTTGTCGTCCAACCCGAAGATGCACCAGTAGTTGTAGATGGGACTTCGCTTGAACCCTAGCGGGCTCTGCTTATTGTGAAAGCGAACCTCGCGAAGCAGTTCCTTGAGAGCCGCAGTAGAAGGACGCCAGTAATTGCCGTAGCTATGCAGTTCCGTCGATAGGGTATATGAATCGATAACTGTATTTTCAGTCCTTTTGATTTTGAAAACCGTTCGCAGTACTACAAACATATCAAGGGTCGGTGACATCGTCAACGGGACTTGTAGTGCCCAGCAGAGTTCATTGCGAGATTCCGTCTTCTGCCACGATCGTGCTATTGATTGTTGGATCTGTAACTCTATCTCGATAGGTTCGAGTGGTATCCAGAATTGAAGCGTTCGTTGCGGCGGGTCTTCGGTTGACCAGAGTTCGTACCGTGCATACCAGTTCATGCACAACTCACGGAACAGCGGTAACTCGATTGGGATTTCACCTCGTTTATTGGCCATTTCGTAAGCCCTATTGATGATTAGAGTCTAATCGTCGGCTACTAATATTCACTCACCGTGAAGGCCAAACGCTGAGAATCGCCATTGACCCGGTTTTGTCCAACGTGACTTTACACAGGGGAGTCAAGCTAGCAGATGCCGGGCTTTGTCTCTCATTTTCGTCTTCCATTACCCTGTTTATAGTTGTCGCGGAAGATTTGGCTAGAAATCGCGATGATAGGAACGCTGGAATCTCATCCCATACACAGTCGGGGGTTCTTCGCAGAGTATCGCCCCAGGCGTCGTCCATTTTGATCAAATATCTCGAAAGATCAATAAGGTCATCCAGCGTGCGGTCAAATGCATTTGCATTGGGATGCGAGTATAGAGGAACAAGAGGAACCTGTGATGCCCATTCTTGTAATTCCCGTGCTTCCGGGGTGTGGCCAACTGTGTAGGAAATCTCAATCCATGACGTCGTAACTTGGGGCTGAGAAAGAAACTCCTTCAACGCGCAAAAGGTTAACTGGATTGCTTCCGCGTGCAGGTGAGCGGGCTTGGCATAAGGATGCTCCAAGGCTCCAGTCTTTGCTTCGACTAAATGTTGTATCCAGGAAGTAGCAGCATAGGCTATTAATGTTTTCTCAAACCTTGGGGTATAAGGAGTTGCCGAAGCTCTCGACTCTGACTTGGCGAGCGCGAGAACCACCAAGCAAACCCGAGCAATGTCCAGATTAGAAGTAAGCGTCGATGCACTGAGGTACAGTCGGCTAGTACTCCACGGCCTGTCCCATGGCTTCGGTGTTGTGAAGTAGTGCCTAGCCGATAGATGGATGAACTGTAATGAATGGATGATCCGGCCATGAAACGAACTGTTGATCTGCACTAGCTCCATGATACCTCCACAGATGCCAATGATGGTACCGAGGAAATCGTCGAGTCTCTCTTCTTCATCAATCTCGGGATGATTCCATATGCTGAGGGCTGATTCGAAATCCTTGGTATCCAGCGGTTGGCGAGCGAACGCCACGAATGAGATTGAACGTTGTGCCATCTCCTTCTCTAGCTGTGACTGGCTACAGATCATCTCCGAGATGCGGTCATACATCGGCTCCAGGCCCTCAGGATCTGATGTTGACATGATAGTCTCCAGCCGCCGACGACGTGTTATAGCTTTGGTCCGCAAATAAGTCATCATCAGATAAGCCCATAGAAACATGCCGTCTGCTCGTCTAGTGAGCCTCTCCAAGGCTATCTCGCGATCGAAGTCGTGAGTTAGGAGCCCGCTTTCTTCCAAGGCATTCAGTTTACGGTCGAAAAACAGCTTGATATCGTCCATTGTTCCTCTATCGACCGATATCGATCTCCTTGGTGATAAGATATCATTCAAGGCTTTCAGATTGGGCCGGGAGAATAAGAGCACCTTGACTCCAGCCTGAGTTGACAGCTTTCGAACGTCAGACAATAGTTGCTCAGAGTCTGAGCATTCATCAATGGCATCGAGGATGATGTAGCCGTTCTCTATGGCAACTGTAGTACACATGGCCAGCATTTCAAAAGCGCTCGACTCTGTAGGCCGGTTGACTTGTCCACTGGGGTTGCGCACCATGGCGAAAGCTATTTTATCGATGAAATCGTTGTCGTGGCGGCGCAAATGTAATAGTTGAGTCAACAGGGCGCAGTAGGCATCGAGACGGCTTTGGAGACCGCTGTTGCCGGCTCGGAAGAAGAAGTACAATACGTTGTTTTCGGGTTCGCTTGGACGGGACTTGATATAATCGATGCTTGCAGCTGAAAGTACGGTTTTACCGCACCCAGGATTGCCTGCGACGTATTAATGTTCCATGAATCGGAAGCACCGAATGAGTTGCGTACCTTTAATGAGTAAAGTCGTGTCGACTTGATCTTGGTTGAAGCCTGACGCATCCTTGACAATAGGGAGATGCAGCCAATTGTCGAAGTGTTCCAGGTTGAATAGCCAAGTGGCCGTCCCTTCTTCTCGCAGGTCTCTGGCTCGTTGAAAGTCTCGAAAAAAGTCAGGTGGCATCAGCCACTCCTCAATCTTCCGCAGAACCTGATCTGTGCCAAATGAGAATATTATCAAGACCGGTCAGGTTGAAAATGTACCCTTACTAATAGGAAGTCTTTGATCTAGTTGTCGAAGAGATCCTCTTAAGAATTCTAGTTGTTCTTTGACCAAGTTCATGTTATTGTCCAATTGTTCGTCCCTCTTTTCTTCGAGTTCCCATCGCATGAGCTCAATCACACTCACGACAACTTGTCTATGCAGTGCAATAGAATCGAGAAGTTCCTTGAAACGCTCATCAAAAGGCTTCCAAAACAACTTGCCCACAATGATTGGCGCAGAGTTTCTACCTGTAGCATTATCAGTGCGGTTCACAATGTCCAACAGAGAAGCGCTTACTTCCGTCTTTCCTGGTGAAGATTTTGACGACAGCCTGAAAGAATGCAAAAAGGTCAGAGTAGATGTGAGCTAATGACTTTTCAAGTCTGCCGAAACCGCGCATTTGTGGGTAAGCTTGTAGTAGAATGACCCCATTCTGGAGACTTTCCAGGTTAACGGCGATTCGATCTAGAGAATGGACGAAGCTCTCGAAAAAGTTTGCGTAGTTGCCTGCGAGCTGTGGAAGCCTTAGCGTGGTAGAAGACGACCAGCCGGTGCAGCATACCTGAAGTAGCAGGCGCACTGCGCCCCACACGAGTGAAGCAAATTCTGGGTGCGATTGGACGACAATGCCGACGATTTCGAAGTATGGCTTGAGCCGCTCGGCAAAGTGGGCTAGCTTTCCCAATAGCGCACTTCCCCGGTCCTTGGGCTTCAGTAGTTCAGGTATTTTTCTGGCGTCGTCGAACAGCTCTTCTACTGAATCACATTTTGCAAAAAGAGATCGCTCTCTTGGACCAAGAGACTGAATGAATGCTTCCTTGGCCTTGTGGAAGGGTGCTTGTCTGCGCGGGTTATTAAACTGTCTGTACGGGCGACTGCAGGGTCCACTTACCGTGCCTGTGTTGACATTTCGGCTCCTCTTGCTATCCAAGTCGATGAGCAGATGAATTAACAATATGGCCGGTATTCTTCATGCTTTCAGAGAATTCGCGGACATGTCCAGTAATCGCGGGGTTGCCTTCTCACGGTATGATCCTCGTCGACGTCCAAGGCTGACTTGGCGACCGCGCCTTCCCTCGGAACGTGGCTGAGCAAATGTGTTGTGACGATTGCGGCGTCTCGCTAAAATATTAAGAGGTGCCTTGCGCGCTACGTTGAATAGATAGCTGATGCACGATCGCCTTGATGAGTGGCAGAACCCGGGATCATGGAGGTGGGAGGTGGAGTGTGAGGCGATTCCTGTCTGGGACTAGCCTCAACCGTCACGAAACCACTTGCAGTACGAGACGTCCACGTCCTCTCTAGCTTCCACTCGCATACCTATTGACCACCTAAGTGAAGATGCTGAGCTACAAGCAAATCCTGGTCTATGTTAGCCTATTCTTGCGCGTGGCCCTCGCCGCCACCGGAGGCCCGCAGTTGAGAAATGTCATGTACCTAACCGGGTAGGTACGCCAAACCTCTACTCCCTCCCATGCCAATCTGAATATGAACCAGACAGCATCCAATCGTACCACCAGCACCCCAAGTCTCATCAGTCACACATGTCATCCTAGCCTTTATGCGCTCGGCCACATTCAACGACGCAAATCCGAACGAATGGCCGCTCTTCACCACAGTGAATGCAACACGTGACAAATTCGCCCCGGGCACAAAGATCATGATCGCCATCGGAGGCTGGGGCGACACGCAAGGCTTCGCCGACGCCGCTCGAACCGCCCAAACCCGAACACTATTCGCCGAAAACATAGCCCGCATGGTCTCAGCAACCGGCGCCGACGGCGTCGACATAGATTGGGAATACCCCGGGTACCCCCCTCCCCTCCCCCCTCCCCATCCACATATCCTAACCCCCCTCCCAGCGGCAACGGCGCCGACTACAAAACCACCCCCAACCCCACCAAAGCCTGGGAAATCCCCGCCTACCCCCTCCTCCTCTCCACCATCCGCTCCGCCCTCCCCGCCCCCAAACTCATATCCGCCGCCGTCCCCGGGCTCCCACGCGACATGCTCGCCTTCACCCCACACACCCTCCCCTCGCTCCTCCCCTCCCTCTCATTCCTAAACATCATGACATACGACCTGATGAACCGGCGCGACGCCGTGACTGCGCACCACACAGGCGTGCAGTCATCGCTGCGCGCGCTCGACGCGTATCACGCCGCGGGGGTACCGTATGAGGACATGAATCTCGGATTCGCGTTTTATGTGAAGTGGTTTGAGACGGCGGTGGACGGGGGTTGCGATGTGCAGGCCATCGGCTGCAGGGCCGCGCTTATGGAAGACCCGGCCACAGGCGAGGATCTAGGGAGGGCGGGCGCGTTTGCGTGGCATGATGAGGTGCCGGGGCAGCTAGATGCTTCGTTTACGAGGGCGATGGGGTATGGGGTGTATGATGAGGAGGGAGGCGGGCAGTATTTTTGGGATGGGGAGGAGGGGGTGTGGTGGAGTTGGGATACGCCGGAGGCGATATTGAGGAAGTTTCCAGCGGTTGTGGAGAGGAGGGGGGTGGGCGGGGTGTTTGCATGGGGGCTGGGGGAGGATGGGGACGGGTGGGTGCATTTGGATGCGCTGAATGAAGGGGTGGAGGGGTGGAGGAAGAGAAGGGAAAATGAGGGCGGGGAGAGGGATGAGTTGTGAATGTGGTCCTTCGTCTGCAATTAGTTTATACGGGGAAGAAGTTATCATGTCTTCTGCTCATTGTGCTATATGGAGAAGGGTCATTTAGGAGTGTTGTCCTAAGAGCAATTGATGTCTGTTTAGGTGGCTGAAAAAGAAGAAGACAGCTTACAGATCAGCCAGATTTGGGCAAATATCAAACCGAACGTATTCATTATACGAACCATCGTACAGGATCTCTTGCTATCACTCGTCCCCACCTGCCTACTCACCCTCCTCCAAAAACTCCACAACCGCTGTTCTCCATTAGCTTTTTCCCCACCCCCAACCACCCAAAACCACTCACCTCTCCTAAACCCCTCCGGATTCTCACTAATAACCCAATGCCCCGCTTCCACATCCACCAACTCGAACCGCGGAAAAAACCGCCCGATAATAGGCAACGTCTCGTCGCTAACATAATGACTCCTCGTCCCCCGCACAAACAAAGCCGGCTTATTAAACCTCGCCTTCTCCGGATCCGTGAAGGGGAAATCCGCCATATCGTCTAGTGCGTGCGCGAGCGTGCGCACCGGGATGCGGAATCTGAGGGGCGAGGACGCGGAGTCGCGGATCAGGTTCGTGAGCAGGAATTGGCGGACGGGGAGTTCCTAGCGACGCGCGAGTGTTAGCTGGGAGGTAGCACGGCCGTGTGTGTATATTGAAAGAGGGGGGGGGGGGGGGGGTACCTTTGCGTAGGGCTCGAGAATCTGGTCTGCGTCTTTCTGCGTCTTGACTTGTGCGTCTTCGACGCGGCGCATGCCCTCGACGTAGCGGGGGAAGTCGCTTGCGAGGGCTGCATCGACGGGCGCGTTGTCGACGGCGATGATGTTTGCGCAGCAGCTGGGGTCGCGCAGAGCCATTGCCATGATTGTCTTTGCGCCCATTGAGTGTCCCACGAGCGTGGCGTCTTTCAGATTGTGCTTCTTGAGAAAGGCTTCCGTGTCATCGGCTAGCACGGTGTAGTTGTGGATCTTGTGGTGCGCGGAGTCGCCGTGGTTGCGGAGGTCAATGGCGTAGATGGGCCGCGAGAGATCGCGGGCCAGAGCTCTGCGGCGTCCGGGTCAGAAGGGATTCCGAGGGTGGGTGAAGCCGACGTACTTGCTTATGCTCCTGTTGTTTTTCTTGCTTCCAAAGAGGCCATGCAAGACGACTATCGGTGCGCCCGTTGCCTTTCCGCCGTTGTCATGAACATCGAAGGCTAGATCCACGGTTCTCCAGCTCGCACTGGCGTGGAAGGAACGCGAGCATTTTGGCGACACTCGCCGTGGCAAGGGCCCAGAGCGAGGGGTGATGGGAGACGCTAGAAATGACGCGTGAAGAGGGCGTAGCTGCAGAGCTGCAGTGCGCATGTCGTCGTGTGAACGTGTGTCGGAGGTTCGCCGGCAAGTCGGAAATTTTCCGAGTAGAACTGGGACGCAACGTCATCCCGTCTCAGCTCTCCGCAAGGTCCGTACCTACCTGACAATTCTCTGGACATCTAAGAAATATAATATGTTATTCAAGGAATTGGTTAATTCCTCCCGTGCTATAATTCAAAAAGAATCATTTGTGAACGGCTCCTTCTTGTGGAGCTGAAACATGCAGGCTCGTGAATGTGCAGCGTTCCACCGCCTCGCCGTTATAATACTAGCCTCATATTTCACGACTCCCCACCGAACCTCGTTCAAAAACGCATCTTCATCTCCCAGTGGTGGATGACAAGCCGTGCTGATGACTGCACTGCAATTCTGGGCCGGTGGAATCCGTACCTGCAGGTCAAACCTAAATACCAGGCAAAGCACCGCCAGGATCAAACACCAACACATCGTGAAAGCAAAGAAGCTAATCGGCGAATATCCACATGCGCATGGTTCTTCCCCTATACTGCCATCTAGGTTTCGCCTCGAAGAGTACTGGCCTGCTCCAGTTGTGTAGTCGTCCAAAAGTCAAGTCAATTGTGGGTAGCGGCATCGACGGATATCGTACACTAGACGTGATCGAGGCAGCAATGCGGGTCAAGTTCACAACCAATCTGTACCCGGTCAGATTTCCGGACGGGTGTAGCGCTCCTGTCGAAGCATCGAATCGAGGTTTAATTGCAGGAGATCTCTCCCCTTCCAGCCACGTCGACCAGTTACAAGCGGTTGAAAGATCGAACTTCGGCCTTTGAAGGGACAAGTTCCAGTCGCTGTTGACGTCCACTTCAAATGAAGCGTTGTGAACGACTAGGGTCAAATTGCCATGGCCGCCGTCCCACATTGTGGAGTAAATAGAGCTCCACTGCTTGTTCTCGAACTTCTCCCAGTTATTGGCGCTCATTAGTTTTGCTGTTGTTCCATTGATGAAGTTCACCGCAAAGTCTTGTCCATATGTCATTTGCACAATAGCAGCGTTGTATCTTATCGCTCATTAGCCCTTGACAAAGAAATGGATGTTATCAGCTTACAGTAAGTGCAGTGGCACAGAACTCAGGGCCAATGCAATCCACGAAACCGTGCGTTTTCGGTTGATTCGTCTAAGATTGTGGAAACTCAATATTGCAATATCCATCCAGCTTCCCTGTCTATGGGCGTTTTCTATTTCAGCTCGTGTGGGCGCGCATAGGACTTGCATGGCATAATTGCTGGATGTCAACAAAATTGTACTGCAGACGTTAATCAAGACACGATAGCGCACGCTTATTTTTGACATGTCATCGCGGTTGACTTGGGCGAGCACGGCCAGTCCGTCGCGGTATCCTTGTCTCCCTTTAGGTAAACAGTCGACTAGGATCAGAATAACATTCACCGCGAGTACGATCAGACTGCTGTAGAACCCGGCCAGGAGACCAAACTTCCAGCTCCTTCCCTTGAAAATGCGTCGCATTGCTCTCTGGGTTGGCTCCGTGTGTCCAACTAACCATTGCTGCGTGGCGCCCAACCAGGCTGGCTTCTTTCTCCACGTCTTCGGGACCTCGTAAACCAGGCTTCGCTCGTCACTTTCCGGGCATTCGGTGAGAGTGGCATCTTCGAGTCCTATCTCGATATTTTCGTAGCCATCTTGATGTTGAAGCATTGTAACGAAGAAAAATAAAAGATGAAAGAGGATGAAACATGTTTTTTGATGTTATCGGGATCTGCGTAAGGACATTGCTAAGTAGTTGATAGCGAAGGCTGAAAACATTCACACCGCCTTGACATGTCTATGTCTGTTGTTGCCCAATTCAGTTGCTGACCATTAGATTGTCCGTGTAGCACTGCAGCCATTACATGTCAGACTTTTGAGGCTGAGTTGTTGGCTCCCGTCATCAACCCACCTCGAGCGTCCTTCATAAGATAGGACGATCTCATGTCTCGGTTGTGATTCTGTACGGTAAAACTACGCTGCAGCAAATTTGTTCGGGTTCAATCGGCACCACGAAGTTCGAAATCGACGACGCTCCGCCCCGCCAAACCACGTTCATATTGAACATGCTGGTGACCTGGCAGGAAGACAGCAGAAAATACTGGGGAAAAGTGACTCGTAGCTCTCAATACTGTCGCTGTGGGAAATGTATTGACGAAGTTGTGCCCTTGAGTTAAAATGTTTGTGTGGCCGCCTTTCCACAATTGACGCAAAAAATCTGAAGCTTCTGGTCGAACCGTGAAAGGCGTCGTCGATCATTATCAACGAGTCGGAAAAGCAAAGACGAAGACGAAGCTACTCGATGCTTCAAACATCGGCCCGAGATGAGGGCAGATACGATCGCCTTGGCAGCTGAAACTCTCCCGTTCCGCCTTTTAGCGTCACCACGGTCCACACTCGTAAATCTCAGCCTAACTTTAAAAGATCCTAGTAGCCCTAAATTTGGACATGGACTAAGCCTTGCGGTGGTTAGCATGGTGATGTTCAACATGGGAGGTGGAAATTGGACGACACCACCCCTGCGATGATTTGCAGATTTCACGAGGTTCGGGTCGGAATGCGGAATACGAGATGGATGAGGAGTCAGTGTTGCCGCGAAGGAAATGAGACGAGAAGGGATGAGATCGCAGATGCCAATGTAAAAGTGCACTGCGCCCGCAAATCCGCTTCTGCGCCGACTCGACATCAATCGAACCGATCCACCAATTGCACCGTGTTTTGACAACGAACCATGGTTCAACTACGTTCCTTTCTTGTAGCCGGCACGCTCTTTACACTCGCGCTCGCGAAGGCCGGGATTTTAGAAGGCGAATCGTCGCCGTTCGATACAGTTGGCATCAAGAGGAATGAGCAGGGATTCGGATCAGAGGCAATCGCCAAAAACGAGGCCTTGGCTGCTCTCGCGCCACCATCACAGCTGGGGAAGAAGAACAACAGCATGCCCTTGATCCAAGATCGGAGTCTCGAGCTGGTGAACAGGCAAAGCTGCGACGCAGGATATTGGTACTGCCCTGGTCAGTGAATGGTGCAAACTAGTTGAAGGGCAGGATCTGACGTTTCTGCAGCTTTCGGAAAGTGCTGCCCACGGACGACGAATTGCTGCGGATACGGCTACTGCATCGACCCAAACGATCGCTGTTGCCCTGGCGGATCTTGCACAGATGGATGGTATTGCTGCGGATCCAACTGCTCTCCACCCGACGGCGACTGCTGCTCTGACGGCAACTACTGCGAAGCGGGGAATATTTGCGTCAAACTGTACAGCAGTGGAAGAATTGTCTGCTGCACCGATCTTGAATGCACGGCTGCTGTGGTCTCAGGAAGCACATCCATGATGACATCATCAGCCGATGATTTACCCAGCATCACGTCCATGGGAGATATCCCCAGCATCACAGAGCCTCCGTTGACTACAGAGGTCGTTAGCGTTGGCGACTCGTATACGACGTGGTACTGGACGGTGACGTGGTGGTACTTGAGCTTTTACTGGAGCACCTTCCAGACCGAGTCGACGGTCACGTACACGACCGAATACGTAACCACGACGTTTACCACGTTTGCCAGCGACGAGTTCGAAGCGTCGTCCCTCTTCTCGGCGCTGTCAGCGACGCTGACTCTTGATGTTCCATCAAACGCGCAGACGAGTCTCGCCAGCCTGCTGAACGTCGAACCCTCGGAAACGGAAGCTCCGAGCTTTGCGGATAACTTTGATAATTTTGGGACGACAAGGGGGCCTTCATCAACGGTAGAGGCAGAGAGTAGCAGCACTACAACAAGCCGAGCTGCTGTGGCCACGCAGAACCCGGCGGGTCCGAACGGCCCGGGGCCTGGGGCAAGTTATGCTGCATCAAACAGCCTCGTTTCGTGGTGTTTGATGGCGTTGGGAGGTGGAGCGGGTGTATTGATGGTGGTGTTGTGAGAAAACGACGTCGAGCGGCCTCGGTCGTCCAAGTTGATAAAAGAGAAACGAGCGGATTTAGAAAACACCATTGGGGTTCATCGAGATATCCAGCACATAACCAAACTGGTCAACAAAATCACCAATCTGTTGTCCATGTGTTTTTACACCTATGAAACCGATAGAGGCACACCTTTGCGGAAGTTTGCCATGATCAATACAAAGAGACAGGTGCTGTAGCTGAAGCCTCGCTCCCGCAGCCGGGTCGTACAAAGAGTCCAGCGAAAGTTGCAAACGTTGCTCAAGATGCTGAGTCGGTCGGCTAGGATGGAATTCTGGCACGGCTCCATGCTCTTGTAGAGTATATTCAGTGATTGCGGGCTAAACAAATGGAAGATAATTGCCCAGCTTTGATCACCTGATTTCGATACTTCAAAATGATGGCTTGTCAGTGTCAATATCCTCGAAGTAAGATCTCGTTCTGCCTTCTTTGAGTATGATAATACCCACTCTCGGTGTCTGGCTGTTTTTTGAAGCTCGGCAAAGCGCGGACCCGTTATAAAGCAGTCAATGGAGTTGGGGTGGTCCTTCTCTTCGGACAGATTAAGCTGTGGATGTAAGAGGACAAGGTAGTGGCATGCTTTCAACCAATGCCGCTCTTGGAAAGTCCATGTTCGCCCCCACCAAGCATCGCGACTCAAATACTCTATGGCGGAGAGACAGTAGCGCCTGAGACCTGTATGCCAAATTTTGGAGTTGACCTCGACACGTTCTATCGGTATGTCGTCCAAAAGTGGCTTCAGTCCTCTGTATATATTTTCCTCGTGCACAAGTGATGTGAGTAAGCATGCAGGATTCGCGCTTCTCTTGTAGATCTCATGCATAACTTGAAGATGATTCTCTACATCTTGGGGATCGTTTTGATCTATGCACTCTTGATCAATCCAAATCAACGGCAGGTCGAGATGCTTGCGAGCAAACTGAAGAGCTCGGTGCAGCACCAACGGGGGACAATTTGGTGGCCTCGGCAGCGGATTCGTCGATAATGTCTTTCCTTCCGAATGAGCGCGAGTTTTTCGATCGTCTCCATGTTATCAAGCAGAGCGACAGAGGACCCATAGATTTCGCGCAACGTGTTGTGTTTGTCATCCTCCATGACTAGCGCAATTGACAACGTCAGGTCGTTCACATGCGTGTGGATTGCGATGAAGGGAGAATGATCCCATGGTGGCTGAGGAGGTGAGGGAGTTCTGGAATGGTAGGCAGCAGCGGCAAGGCTCTGCCGTTAGCAAAATATTTGAGTTCATTCTGGTTTCCCATCCTACGTCACTGACACTAATCGGGAATCTCGACGTCTGTGAGAAATCGCGGGGGAAAAACCAACAACAACATCGAAGTTGAGGAAGTTCGAAATGGTATGGGGCAGCCACTAACCTCCCCACTCGCACTATGCCCCATCCGCCATTAGCCTCGGCACGTGCATCTCGTCCATCAACTCATCACTGATATCTTGGCGAATGAGTCATTTCGATTCACTCGATTATTGTTCGACGAAGACTTCGCTTAGAACTACAAAATCCAGATTTGGCGTTGTATACAGGTCTCTATGACTCCGCGGTCGGACGCGGGGACCAGCAGTTTCCCCCATGCAACCGTGCAAAAAGGCGAACAGTCGATATATACACATGGATTAAAAACAAAGATTTAAAGCATCGAGCAGCCCTCCTTCAGTTATCCTTCTGGAAGAAATCTTCATCTCCTTGCGCCATCGACACACCATGTCATCCTATGACCTCACAACCGCGTGTGGGTTAGAAAGCTATCTCACTTCCAAGTCCATTGACCATGTATCGGTTACCCCCCTGACCGGCGGCACCGCAAACTACGTCTACCGCGTCGTCCTATCCTCAAGCCAAACGCTCATCTACAAGCATGCCGCAGACCATCTCCCCGTGAACCACAGCTTCGCGATCGACCCGATACGCATGGGCTATGAAGACCGGGCCCTAGAGATCCTTACTCCAGTGCTCCAAACCGCAGTCCCCGAGGGCGACACGAAGATAGTCCATCTCGTAAGCTACGATAAAGAAGCGAAGCTCCTCTGCATGGAGGACGCCGGCGGCCCGTCACTCAAGGCCATCTACCAAGACTCAAACATCGATGTCGTGGCTATTGGGCGCCGTGCCGCAGATTGGGTGGCTGCGCTGCACATGTGCTCGCGCACGACGTCGCTTTCCCTGACGGACCCGCACGACCTGCAAGCCAACAATCCCGTCGGCGTCTCCATCTATCGATACCCGTACCAGGGACTTCGACAAGCGCTCGCAGACTTTGGACACGATGCCACGTTCGCGGAATTCATCAACGAAGAGTATGGGTCGAGGCTCGCGACAGAGAATGAGTGTGTCGTGCATGGGGATTTCTGGTCTGGCAATGTTTTGGTCGGGCAAGGGGCCGGAGATGTGGAGCGGGCGGGTCTCACGGTTATCGACTGGGAGCTCGTGAGGCGTGGAAATCCTGCAACGGACGTGGCACAATTTGGCGCTGAGGCGTTTCTTCTCGATCGGTTCCGTGGCGGTAGAGGACTGCTTCCAGCTTTCTTAGATGCGTACATCAGAGCTCGGGAGCAAGAGACAGGCGATGGCTCTGTGAGACTGGGGAGGAAATGGGTTCAACGAATGGCGGTGCATTGGGGCGTCCATGTTTCGTTCTGGCCGACGAGGGTGTCCTGGACGGATCGTGAGGGAGGGCAGAAGTTGGTGGATATCGGTGTAAAGACCATGAAAGCGGCTGTTGCTGAGGACTGGGAAGCGTTGCAAAAGTCTGAATTATTTGAACATGTCGGCCCGCAGTGGGGTGAGATATGGCGTAGGGTATAGCGGCTTCCAGGTGAAATAGACAACCTTGAAGGTTTGTCGAGGAAGAATTAATAGCGCCATTTGTCCAATTTCTCTTGATTTGATTGAATAATGGAGCGGACAACGTCAATCCAAGCATATAATCTAGAACGCGTTAATATTTCCGACGATGCATGACGTCATTCCCCACAAACCTCATATGCCATTTCCACCTCAACTCTGACCAGCGCAACTGTTGCTCGTCGACCGGATGACCACTCTTCTCATTTGCAATGATACGCTCCTGCGACACTCAGGCGACACTCGCACGGTGGTGCATCACATGAGCTCGCGACGGCGATCCAACGCGTCATGACCTCATCGCTTGTGCCAAGTTTCTTCCCTGCCGCGATCCGGGCCGGATGTGAATTGCCCTAGCCCACCTTGGTCATGCGGCTTCTTGACGAAAAGCACTTTCCCATCTCTTGTAACGTCGTCTTGTTCTTCGCATCTCGTCTCTTCCCACTCTCGCTCACTCCCCGTGCTTGAGCTTGCTTCGATCGTACCTGCTGCTTGCACTATACACGCCTGTGTTGGACAACATTCCCCATCAATGGTTTCTGGTCATCGTCGCGAGCTCTTGTCGGGAAACTCGTACAGCTACGACGCGAACGGCGACAGCGGCGATGCTTACAGACATCTCGATCTAGAGAACGGGAACGGGAACGGCGTCCACCCGAGGAGAAGGTTTCGCGATGCCATCGAGACGACCATCAACAACAAGCAGGCGGCCGATATGAAGAAGCTGCTGCTGGAGAATGTCGACCGCAAGGCTTTGGAGAAGTTCAGGAAGAGCGATGAAGAGGTATGCCTCTGCGCGACACGCCTGCTTTGGACGAGCTGACGCGAGCAACACAGCTCAAGAGAATCCAAAGCAAGAAGGTACGCCGTTTCTACGAAGAGCAGAACCGTCGTCTCGATGATTGGCTCGAGGTGGATATGGTCGTCATGTCGGTCGCCGACGACGTGCTGGACAGCATGAACCCGCAGGACCGGGACCATGATGGCTTTGCCGAGGAGCGAGGGCCGCTATACAGCACAGAAGAGAACATTGAGGTCTTTCTTCCTGACGATGAGCGGGAGCGTCGTCGCAAAGCTGCAAGGAATGCGAAATGGGCAATCAATGTACCCCTCCCACCCTCTTGTTCACCCCGCCCGCGGCTAACCTCCAACAGATCAACGTCGTCGTCAACGTCCTCTTGCTTGCCGCCAAGGGGATCGCTGCCATCTACTCGTCCTCGCTCTCCCTCATCGCCTCCCTCGTTGACTCGGCTCTCGACCTCCTGTGCACCCTGATCATTTGGACCACCAACAAGATTGTAGGATGGAAGCTTTTGCGGCTGAAGAAGAAGTTTCCGGTTGGCCGTCGCCGCCTGGAACCTCTCGGCATCCTCGTCTTCTCAATCATAATGGTCGTGTCGTTTCTTCAGGTCCTACAGGAGTCCGTACAGCAGCTTCTACCCGGCGGAAAGCATGAGACCGTGACATTGCCCCCGGCGGCAATTTTCGGCATGGTTGCGACCATTGTGGTCAAGGGAATAATCTGGATTGGATGCGCGAGGGTGAAGACGACCCAGGTACAAGCACTGGCGCAAGACTGCAAGACAGACGTGTACTTTAATACCTTTTCCCTTGCTTTCCCTCTCATTGGCAGCAAGTTAGACGTGTGGTGGCTCGATCCCGTGGGCGCGGCTTTGCTCTCGCTCTTCATCATCTTCGATTGGGCTGGCACCTGCCTGGAAAATGTCACGAGGCTGACTGGGGCGGCTGCTGACGACCGCACAGCTCGTAAGATGATGTACATGGCCTATCGATTCTCTCCCTTGGTCCTGGGCTACAAAGAGGTCAAGAGCTACCACGCGGGCGATGGCGTTTGGGTCGAGGTGGACATCTTGCTTGACGAGAAGACGCCGCTGAAGAGAGCGCATGATATCGCAGAGACGCTGCAGTACTGTCTGGAAGGATTGAATGAGGTGGATCGATCCTTTGTGACCATGGATTACACCTCGGCCGGACCGACAGGCCATGCCACGGAGAATGAGTGAGGGTAGTGAGGCGTAAATCATCGTACAGTCGCGTCTTTTTCTCTTCTTTTCGTAAAATTTTCTCTCCAAAACGTCAAGCCAAATCACAAGTCATCGTTCATCTTCCCCCCCAAAGAAGATCCCACCCAGAACGGCAAAGAGTTTCGAACAAGTCCTATTCAGCACCCGCTCCTTCGAGCTTCTTTGCTGAACAAAACTCACACTCTCCGACAGCCACCCACTCCAAGCAGAATCATCCAATCCCAACACCCGCTCCTTCGAGCTTCTTAGCTAGGACTTTTTGATTCTTTCTTGAAGTAGGGTGCCACGCCGCACCCCACTCGCTCACTCAGGCGCCTTCCGACCCCGCATAGCTGCGACCTTGCGCGGCTTCGTCGGCTTCTCGTCCTGCTCCGTGGACTCGAAGCCTCCGGCCGGCTCGCGGCGCTTGGAGTGACTCAAGCTGCCGGCGGTCGTGCGGGAGGGGGCCGGGCGTGAGGGCGTGGTGGGGACGGGGGCGAGGGCGAGGTCGGACGGGTTGCGAGAGGCACGGCTCGCCTGGCCCGCGAAGTCGATTGCCGGGCCGCTACCCCCGGCAATGACACCGACCTGATCGGAGAAGGCGGCGGCGAGGATTTGGTTGCGGGCGGCAGCCGCAACGTCCTCGTCGGCCTTGTTGTCGGCGGCGACGGCGTCGCGGAGGGATTTCATGAAGCCCTGAGGCGTGGCCAGCGCCTTCAGGACATCTGCCTCCCTCCGCTTCCACAACGACCGCCGCCCCGTCTTGATGCCGCACCGCACGATGACGCCCTCCCAGTGGCTCGCCATGTCCTTGAGCTCGTCCCAGCTGCGCGAGCACCCTGACCCCCACATCTTGAAGTTTGTCGTGACGAGAGTCTGCCACACGCCGGCCATGATGGCCTGGCGCGTGTTCTCGAAGATGTGGACGGCGGCCAGGGCATCGGCATCGGCCATTGTCGGGACGTAGTTGAGCTCGCGGAAATGCAGCTGCTGCTTCCAGCCGTTCACCATGCCGCGCCACTTGCTGTCGTCGTACAGCACTGGGTCCTCGACGTTGCCGATGCAGTCGTCGAGCATCTTGACAACGTGTGGGAGCTGGTGCTGCACGACTTGCAGCTTGAGGAAGTGGCCGGCACGGCCGCACTCGAAAGCGAGCAGCTGGTGGTACTGGTCCACGGCGAGGAGGAAGGGGTTCGAGCCTGCCACGTGCTTGACCCGCTCCCGGTAGAGGCTGTTCAACTTGTGGATCCTGTTGACAGCCTCGATATACTCCGTGCACGTCTCGTACACAGTGAGCACGGGGATCTCGACGTCCCCGATGCTATGTGTCGAGAGTTGGAGGACCGGGGGCTGGGGAGGCTGGAGCCCTTCGCGGGACGCACCAGTTCCCTCCCCGTGGGTATGAGGCTCCTGGCGTGGAGGGGAGGTCGTCGGGCTCGAGCCGACGGCTCCACGCTGGGCCTGTGGCGGCTGCGGTGGTAAGAAGCTGCTTATGGGCGCAGCTGCCCGAGGAGGAAGAGGGTGTGGTGGAGCGGGGGCCTCCGAAGCCGCGCCAGTACCGATCTCCTCGAGTATCGTCGTCAGCCTGAATGGCTTCTGGACGCGATTACTCTCGGGTGGTATGGCGTCTTGTGCCTGGGCGGGTTGGGCGCTGACAGTGACGTCTGTCTCCTGACCCGCAACCGCCGGTAGAGCTTCAACCATCTCGCTGTCGTCACGAGATAGTTGAGCGCTGGGAGCAATGACTTGCTCCTCAGCGTTGGCCTCCACCGGTGCCTCTGGCATCCCCCTGTTCTGGGCTGGCTGGGCGCTGACAGTGACGCCTGTCTTCTGACCCGCAGCCTCCGGTAGAGCTTCAACCATCTCGGTGTCGTCACGAGCTGGTTGAGCGCTGGGAGCAATGGCTTGCTCCTCAGCGTTGGCCTCTACTGGTGCCTCTGGCATCTCCCTGTCGTTCGGGGCTGGCTGGGCATTGACAGGGCCCACCGGGTCCACTGCCTCTTCAACCACAGCCGCCGGGAGAGCCTCACCCATCTCCGTGTTCTCCTGTGCCTCAGTCGCTGCTGGTACCTCACCCATCTCGCCGTCGTCACGAGCGAGATGAGCATTGGTGGCAACGACTGGCCCCTCGGCCTCTGTCACCGGCGGAGCATCCGACATGTCGCTGTCGAAGGGGGCCGGTCGGGAATCGGGGGCAATGGCTGGCTCTTGAGCTGTGACCTGCTCTTGAGCAATGATGGGCTCTCGAGCTGTGACCTGCTCTTGAGCAGCGACGGGCTCTTCTGGCTCGGCCGCTGGTGAAGCTCGAGGTTCCTCGATGTTGTTTGCGACGTGAATGCGAGCCCGGAGTCGCTCGATGAAATCGTGCCGAAACTTGGGAGCCGCAAATGGTTTACGAGCGGAAAGACGGTCTCGTAGACTAGCAAGTTCCGCATCGAGGTAATTGCGATCCTCTTGTCGCTTCTTCTCGGCTTCTTCTCGGTCCTTAGCTCGTGCTTTGATTAGTTTCGCGACGAGCTTTTGTAGTTCTCGGACTTTGTACGCTTCTCGACGAGCCGCCGGTGTATCACGGTTGGGTATCAAGATCCTGTCGTCGCTTGTGTCAGTGGTTTTGAGAGTATGGGAGGGAAGTAAGAGGCTTACGTTCGACTTTCTTCAAGCGAAGGGTGGTGGAGTACAATGGAACCCAAGTTGGCGGCCGAGACGGAGTCCGGGAGGAGGAACCCACATCTGAGCGTAATCATGGTGGAAGAAGCGTGCGTGAAGAATTGGTAGACAGGTCGGAAGGAGGGCGGTGGGTGACTGAATCTCTGGCGGGTTCGTGCGCGCTGCGCTCCCTGGGAGCGAAGGGAGCGGGTCGAGCTTGGTCAAAGGCCAAGGTTGGCTCGTTGACTACGAAGATAGTGGGAGAGAGTAGGTCGGAAGCAAGGCGGTGGGTAACTTGGATCTCTGGTGGTCGTGCGTATGACGCGCTCTCTGGTAGCGAAGGGAGCGGGTCGATCTTGGGCACGGAGATGGTGGGAGAGAGGGAAGGTCGGAAGGAGGGCAGTGGGTATTAAGAGGATCTGGCGGGGCGGGCAAGGCCCGTGCTCACGAGGTGAAAGGAGGTAGAGCCTTTATGACGTTGCTGTAGTTACAGCCTGGGTCACGCGTACATGCGTGCAGTGAAAGTTACGCGCTTCGGCGTTAAACTTGTGACTGAACTGCCTGGGATGACAGCAGTACAACTCGAGAGTATTCTATAGTTACTTCTTACTCATCTAGCCTTTGCCATCATCGTTTGTAAACAATGTCTCCAACAGACGCAAGTCCCTAGAGTGCGGCTGGACAGGCTTTCTAATAGCTAGAATATGAGGAAAATATCCACAGGTGCATTTATTAGTATACAAGATATAAAATAACGTTATAGAATATAGAAGTTTAATATGGTATATGATAGCATAACGACGGAATCACGGTTCGCATATTCTAGCTCGATAGTTAAAGAATCCTGGTAGATTGTGGGGCTTTTACTCGCAGAACGCTCATTATTTACTCCTATCAACTAATACAAACATGATTGGTAAAGTAAGTGACACACGTCCTGAATTTTAGAAATTTGCAGCTCGCTCACCAGAGTCTCCGTGCTTAAATTTGCACCCTCGCGATGCCTATACCAGTATGCAACCAGTTCAGCCTTTTTCCTGCCTCAGTCAGGGCGAACATTGATTGCAACTACTCGCTCCATGATCTAACAGCTCATTTTGTCGCCCCTTCCCACTTTCTGTTTGCTGGAGAAACGTTTCCCATGGCTGCGAAACTGGTAGTCGTGTCCGGCGCCTTGTCAAACGTACAGGAAGGTTGAGAACCGCACAACGCCAGAAACAGCAGTCGCTGGTGTATTCCCCACACCGAGATGGCCAGGCTCTGGTTACTTATACGGGCAAGTTCGGAAGTAGTGACGGCAGCGCGCCTGGTCGACTGGCGCGTGACAATCTTTCACTGGGCATCTCCATCCTACTATTACACCTTGGCATTGTATTCTATCCACCATTCGTGCATCATTCTACTACTCATTGACAACAGCCATAACCTCAACCTCGTATAAATACCCGCCTTTCGCTAGACTTGCGACCCCGACCACTGTATCCGGCGGCCTGTGTCCCTCACCTTCCTTATCCATGAACTCGCACCATAAGTCCCCCCACCCTCGATCCACAATATCCTTACCATCCAGCTCCTTTTGCCCCGTGTGTGTCACGATGTAGTGCTTGACATGCACAATGTCACGTGGTGTCGCGCCAGTAGCTTTGAGGCAATCCAGGACGCGCTTGTACGCGCCGCGCACCTGGGTAGCGAAGTCGGACGAGATGGACGTGAGCGACTCGAGATTGCGCCCGGTTTGGCCAGCGAGAGTGATGAGTTTGGCGGCGGGGAGGAGAGGGGTCACGCAGACCTGATCGTACGTAGCTGGAGGCTGCGGAACGCCGGGCGGGTTCCACGCGTGGGGCTTGTTGGACGACATGATGATGTAATGCGTTAAAGAAGTTTCACGAATTTGATGATGTGAGTCGAGGCGATGAGAGAAGGATGGCTCATGGATCGTTGAGCGCGCGTTTGGCTGAGTGCGGGGTAATATTGGCTCTTGGATGCATGTTAACCTTCCGCGTCCTGTAAACTCCTTTTTGTCCGTGAGCACTGTATCAAGACTCTGGGTTACTCAATCTTGTGAATGATGATTATCTGAATCGCGAAACGCCAGGAGTCTATGACTACGTACTACCAGAGCGCCGACATGGTCCCCAATGGCGCGTACCTCACAATCCCACAATGCGAGAACCAAGCGATTGGACAGCTATCTTGAAGAGTTCAGAGCAGAATCTCATGGCTTGCAAAATGAACAATTTACTTCGCCTTTTCCTTGCCTTTGTCAATCTTCATGCTTGGGTTGTCTTCTTTGGACGGGATCTCGCTGGTCTCCACTTTCGTCTCTTTGGTAATTTCGAGCTCGTTTATTCTTTCGATGATCTGCTTATGGACGTCGTCGGGGGGGTTTTCGTCAGCATTCGCTCTTGGCGGGGTTTTGCAGCGGCTGCATTCTTCATCGCTGTCCTTATCTTCACCCAATGCCCATACAGTGTCTTCGCTACCAGTCATATCATCGTCAACCCCCTCTTCGCGCCGTTTCTTGACATACACTCTGAGAAAAAGGGCCATCCCATCTGGCGTACCTAGCATCTTTCGACCCTCTAACATCATCTTGCGCAGGTAGAAACCGTGTTTGCAGATTACTGTGCTCTTCTCGAATATGTCGTGCATAATAGTGTTTAGGACGACAAGGAACGAGTGCTTTTCATACGAGACGAGCGGAAGGAGAGGGTTTGGGACGATGTCGAGAAGCGGGATTTGGAGCACTGTTTGCATGTCGCGAATATGGTCCTGTTGAATCTGCTGATATACTCGGACCTGCGCGAAAAGGTTGACAAAGACGCGCTTTCGAGCCCGCTCCACAGTATCGGCGAAGGCCTCAACAGGGGCGGTTGCACCATCGTGAGGCGAGCTCTGTGGGAGACCGCAGATCCTCTTCATGCTCTTCAGCGTCTCAAGGCGACACTGTTGTTTGCGTATGAGCATGTTGATGAAATTGTGGATACAGCCAAAGTGATGCGGTTGTGTAAAATTATCGACAAAAGAGGGCATTGCGTCGGGTTTGGCAATATCCGTGGTGTCCATGGAAGAGGGCTGGATTGTGTCGGAAGATGACTGCATTGTGTCGGGTTCAGCAATATTCGTGGTGTCCATGGAAGAGGACTGCATTGTGTCGGGTTCAGCAATATTCGTGGTATCCATGTTCTCGTGTGTGGAAACCAATTTGGTGCGATAGACTCGTTGCGTGATGAAGGTGGTGTGGTTGGCGCGCACGCTGAACTTGTCAACAACGACTGCAGGGAAAGCGCCGGCTTGCCAGCTACCTTAACTAGATGAAGGCAGTCGCGCTCATGCTTCTTGGCTGTCTTTCCTCCTGATTTTGCTAGGATGGCGTGCTAACTTGACTCCCCAACAGAGGAGACTAGAGATACCCCAGGAAAATGGGCACTCGTACCATGGACTATTCTTAGTCAATATTAACTAACTTTTTTTTCATGCCAACTTCAACGAGATGGCTTTTGGAGGGTTAGATATGAACTAGGAGGCACGACTGAAGAGAGTGTTACATGCATCGAATTAAACAAGTGGCAGAGCAGAATGTCTCAATTTCGATACGACTTATGGTCATCCTCCTGCATGGCCCGGGCAATATTCAATTTCAGGCAGTCCAAACGATGCGGCGCTAATTCATGATTAAAGCCTAGTATCAACCTGAGTCAAGCTAGTTCTGCTGCCCTCCTCAGCTTTGTGGAGATTGGGATTGGGAGAATGTTGAATGGGCACCCTGTCTGTTTCTCGCCCCGCTCCTTGATCCGGGACTCGATGGCGTGAGCCAACTCTTGCCGGACTCGTCTCCTCCCATTCTGAGAGCGAAGAGACTACCGTATCTTGCATAGACTGTTTATGAGGCTCCTTGAGCGCAGTAGCCTTCCGGCTTGGAAATCAGAGCCATAAAACGTACGATTAAAAGGGCCGCTAATTGTGTTGAGCCTTCCTTGGTGAGCTGCAAATATGGGGTCGTCATTTGGGTACGGGAAGAGGACACGGGTTTTGTGAATAACCTTCAGGAAAATATCTCCGTGACTCCGTCTGCTTTTCTTAAGTCCCCATCGGCATCGAAAGTTTTGAATGCACTTAACAATGGTGATATTACACCTGATTCAGCTCTAGATTGATTTTATTGTCAGTGGATCAGTCTTGGAGAACTGTGGGATACTCACCTGACAGACATGGAAGTCGTGAGGCTGGATTCAAGGAGGTCAACAATGAATGTCGTGTTTGCTGTCAATCTTCTGGATGCGCCGTAGTTGAAAGGATGAGTTCTCGATCCACTGGATATAAAGTGGATTTGATCTCAGCAGGCGTGTCGCTTACATTGAGAGTTTCGGTACGGTTCTCGTGATATAGAACAGCGCATGTGGTTGTCTTTCGGTAGAATACCCCATCATGATGCTGGAGATTGAACCCAAATATTGGATTTACATCTTGCATTCCAGAATCGAACGTAATAGCCGAGACATTTGATTGGCAAATGCTAGGATCGAATGGGCAGTCCATTTTGCGAGTGGTGAATGGAACTCGGGGGGCAATAAATCTGTGAAATTCTGCACCTGTAGTATTTGCAATATAGCAGCCATCAACAACCGTCTTGATGACCGGACTGCTCGTGCCCAGATATGCTCGTCTCAAAAAATCGGATTTTGCCGATCCATGGCCCCACAATGAGGGCTATTGATAAGTACTTCGATATTGTTCGCCGTAACTATGTAGGTTGAAAAGATACCCGTGGCCATACCAGCAACAGCGAAAAAGATTGCTAGAACGCTTTGTGGGAGAAGTTGTAATAGCGGTCTCGGTGCATGCTTTCTCCACGATCACCAAAGTTTAATGTGGTTTGCTAGGAGGCCTACTGGGGATGGCTGTGTGCGGAGAAACACTTGCTGTCGCCGGAAGAGTGCATTTGATAGGCCATCCTTGCATCAATAATGGTGATAGAAAAATGTCACCACATGCCAAAGATGGGTGGAAGCTTTAGAAATGTTAGTAATAGACAAGGCATTCCATTACTGCACTGACCTAGAGCAGGGTTCGCAATGGACGGATACCTGTCCAGTCCAACGCCTGGATACCTGCCTGGATACTACGGATAGTAGCCTTACCTAATTGGGTTAGATCTCGTGATGGATTCTAGCCCTCCGATTGGCTAGTTCTATAAAGACAGCTTTCGTGCGCTGCGTTGCTAGGTGGATAGGGTGATATGGCTATAAACGAGACGAAACTTATGCGAGATACCCAAATGAGATAAACCATTCGTTATAAGATCCCTGTGCTCTGTACATGGACATGCAGGTTGGAGAAAGAAGTTCGTACTGGACTGCATCTCGGACTGCATCTCGGACTACATCTGGGTATTCCACGCCAGTCAGAGACCCAAATATGATATTAATAATAGACACAGACTGAGACGTGAGGATGTGATGCCTGACCTCCCAGGCGCGGTGGATATCCATGAGTATACGAATGACCACAGAGATATTCCCAATTAGGTCTGATCCGAGCTCAACATTTGAAAGCAGGCTTGGCTGTGTTGGTCGCTTAGGACATTAGTTCACTCACCATGTCTTCTGCTACGATATCCGTGGACTCGAACTGGAAAGGTTCATGTAGCCATAATTGCTGGAGGAGTTGCCAGGAGAGTTACCGGTTGCTCACGCCACGCGCTTGTATCGAGATTGGAGACCTGCTTCTCAGTCGCACTTGTCAAGCGCCGATGAAATTAATTCATGTGAATCATCGGGTCGCGTCAGTTAGCACCAGGGTTCGCAACGGGCGGGCACGGGCTGCCCGGGCGCCTGCCCGGGTGATAGCCAAGGATTATGTAAGTTGCTAGTAAGTCTGTACGGCGCTGCCATTGGGCGTAGCTTTTGCGACAGGAGGATCCGGCAACACTTCGAGGTACCCACTTAAAGGCTGGACTTGAGTATTAGATGGCCTAAATTTTTTTGTAGACGGATTCTCCGTATTCGTTTTACGTTTCTGCACCCTGATTTTGCGTTGCGACGGCATGGTTGAGGTATTGTATCGCACTGTTGATTGGGTGACTGCGACATCGAGGGCGACGTCGACATGTGATACTTGGCGTGCGCCGCGCGCCCCACCCACCTGAGACACCAGAAATCAACATATCAGAGGCCTCAATCTATTATCGAAACTACCCAATCGGGTAAGGTTCCGAGCCTCTTACTGCCCGGGCATTGCGCCCTTCGTATGCAGCTAAGCCCATCGTGATTAGCCTAGCCTTTTTGGCCTATTGCGAGCGTGGGTTTAGTAAGCTTATGGGTAACTTTGAAAATGCCTCAAGCGATTTTGGGTGTATTTGAAAGCTCTATTTACATGTACTTTTTCGTCGCAGGCTCCTCGTCCAAAAGACAAAACATTTTACACACATATGCAGATCATACTCCGTTTGCTGCTCCCAGGACAGTAGCACCGCGCACATGTTGAGCTTCCAGTTCGTCAACGTGTCACACCCAGCACAGATCAAAGACAAGAACCATCAAAATGTCATCCGAACCTATGCGATACGAAACTCGGCCACGAAAGCGCGAGTGGCTGCTGTTAGTAGGCGAGGCAATTTTGTCAATGTGAACGGGGATCCACGCACGCGGAAGCAGCAGAAGAGGCGAGACCAGAAGCGGAGCCCCGTATTACTAAGGAACCCTTCTGCTAGCAAGGTGGATCCATTCTCGACGCTTCCAGAAAGCCCAGAGAGACTGAGAATGTTGATGAGGCATAGTATTTCTCGCGGTCTTCAATATTGAGGGCGAACGCTGACCCGCTGCAGAGGCGGCGAAACAAGCAGGCGAGCCTCTTTTCTGCATCGAAGATGTCGGCAAAGTCTTCTTCCAAGGAATGGACGATATCTTCCAAGATGCACTGACTGACCCTGCCCTCTTCCATGCATTATCACTCACGTTGGCAATGGCGGCGAATAACGATGTTCCAAATGTGGAATGTCTCATCCACCGTGGGAAAGTACTGCGCCATGTCGGAGAGCGACTGCAAACTCCCGCGAAGGTTATCAATACGTCGACGATATCTGCGATGCTACTTCTGATTGGATACGAGTACCGCGCACAAGAGGCGAGCCGCGAAAGTGTGACTGTCCAGCTTCGCGCCGTGGATGAAGTCGCGAAGTACTGGAGGTCATCGAAGAGGGCGCACTGCGATCTAATCAACCGAGCTCTGTTCTGGCAAGACTTGATGAGCTGTGTCATTTTGGACACTCCGCGGTTTCTCTCTTACGATATCTTCCTGGAGTTCATCCCGACCCGCGATAATTGCCCAATGGTCCCAGAATCCCACGTCCTCCGGCCTGGGTTACTCGAACTCACCGACTGGCTCCCAATAAAGATGATAACCCTGCTCGAGGATCTAAATGCTTTGTGCGATTTGGTCGATACGCGTTGCACGGGCGAAGACTTACCCGTCAAGAAAATGCAGATTGACAACGGCCAGGGGTGGTTAGAGTCACGTCTCGGAGACTGCCTGAGCGAGCTGCGTGCGTCGGGCCAACACAATCCAATTTACGAGGCCTGCATCTACGCCGCATACCTAAGCACATACAAACTTTCGACCAGCATATGGGAGGGTATCTTGATGCCTGAGTTCTGCGCATCTCAGATCCTCCGGCTGCTACAGACAGCAGGTAGCGCTGCTCGTTTCGAGCCCCTCTCCGATTTGGTGACTTGGTTACTATTCGCGGGCGGCACCTTTGCGGCCAATCAGCGAACGAAGCTTGCGTTCACGAGGGCGATCCTTGGCAAGTATCGAGTGGCTACCGAAAGATGCGTCGCTAGCTGGGACGCGCTCAAAGAGACGCTGACAAGGTTCGTATGGTGCAGTCATGTCATGGAGCGTCCGGTTTTGCGATTTTGGGACGGAATGCACCCTGAAAATCCACTGAATGACGGCCAACTGTAAAGAGTTGTCGAACAGGAGGGGCAGAAGCTGTGGGCGAAGAGCTGAAGCCGAAGGGCGGTAGAACGGTACAAGGGCGGCCCAGGAGCGACGAGTAAGCACGCCACCCTCGACGTCCATATCAAAGGCCTCTTCTCTCAACATCTTCTCTGTCGGCACTACAAGTTCCTGTCATGACCATCATTGTGCAAGAAGCTACCGATGCCGATGTTACCCGCGCGTGGGAGATGTTAAACGACCATCCGCGAATAAGCTAAACGACCAGCCAGTAAGCCACATACAGGGGTTCCCCCTGCTAGCGCGCAGTCTCAGGAA